>RJWH01000947.1:361572-410801 GCA_004363575.1 Solenodon paradoxus
TCTCTCTCTCTCTCTCTCTCTCTCTCTCTCTCTCTCTCTCTCTCTCTCTCTCTCTCTCTCTCTCTCTCTCTCTCTCTCTCTCGGAGTGTTGTAAGATTTAATTCACATGCTAATGAAGTTCTCTTGTTATCATCCCTTTCCTGAGGCCAGGAAAAGAGCTCCACCTCCTTAACAAGCCACAGTTTTAAGGACACAAGCAAAAGGACTATTGCTTCAGATGCAAAATACAAAGGACACGCTGGTTGTAGGACAAACCAACACATAAAGTAGGAGGAAATACATTTTTAAGAGAAGAGTGGAGCCAACCCCCCAAAACAAAACAAAAGAAAATAAATAAAATCTGGACAAACATAAGGTCCATTCCAATGCAGAGCAGTTTCATTTAGGAGATGTCAAATGGTGCAAAGATTTTCCTGAGTTGAACCCAGAAGTTCCATGTTCAAAACAGAGAGGAATGTTAACTGTGCAGATGTTGTCTATTGTCAGTTACTGATGTTTGTAAATAGCCTTGGTTATCCTTGCTGGCTTGTGCTGGAGCTATCTTCAACGTCAAGAACAGGGATTCGCTGCAGTGATGTGTTGGAATGGGATGGGGTGGTACTGAGAGGAGACCTTGAAAGAAGGCTGATGAGGATCTTATCTGTGATGTCAGAATTAGGAGGAGCAATTACCAGTGAAAGTCAAATTTCAGGGAGCCCAGGAATAAGGAACATTACCAAGACCAGAATATAATCTGGGACACAGTTTCCCTTTAACAGCATCTCTAGTAACCAAGTAAACTGCTCATAACCACACAGGCCCCCGTTTGCTGACTCATATGCTATTATCCAGCTCTAGCAAGACTCATTTATAAAGTTGGACCCCTTTTCTGTGTGAATTGAAACTTCTGCGAACTCCTATGTGGTCTCCTTCTATCTCTAAATCAGATATTTTACAGAGAAAGGGATTGAATACTCCAGTGTTAACATGCTCTCTGATGGTCAGAGCACATACACACTGACTCTGGGAGTTTGCTGGCCAGCCTGAGGATTGCTCACAAGTGGGCCTCCACCCTTCTTCTATCAGCTTGACAGGAGCAGAAAGGTCAAATGAATCAACATTGATATTTACAAAAGAAACCATTTGGAAGGATATTCTGGATGAGGCAGGCACAATGAGATTTGGCCGGTCCAGGACATAATCTCACACACACACACACACACACACACACACACACACACACACACTTGGATTGTATGGAACAGCTTTCCTTATTTTAAATTGAAAGGAATAACTCCAGATGCCTCTGAACATATCTTCAGAGTTCAGGAGGCACTTGAATGACCCAGTTTCTTATGCCAATGAAAGGTCACTTATCAATGAGTTTTCTGCATTGTGTGAAATCCTCTATCACTTGGGTAAGTTTTCTGGTAATAATTATGTATTCCAAAATCTGAATGACTTACAAAGGGTGAGTTCTCTCTCCTGTGTATCCAATTTGGGTTGGCTCTGGTTCTGCGCCATGTCATCCTCTCTTCAGCACTCAGACTGACACAGCAGCCTCTACAGGACCACGCAAGGCTTATCCAACATTCTCCTAGCTGATGTCCTATGGTGCTCGATTAATTATTAGTAGCATATCTTTTCACTCTCAATTATGCACAGTTTCAAAAGTGCCTAGTTGGGACAATTAAATATATGTCACATTTTCTATTTGGGGCATGGATGATTTCCCGGCAAAGAAAAAAGGGATAAGACCAAAGCCCAAGCTGGCTCTTCAAAATTGCTGCTTAGATATAATTTCAGTCACTTCTTCCTACATTTCATTGGTCCAGTCCAGTAGGGTGAGAAAGTACAAGTGCCCTTAAGGAGAAACAGCAAATATTTTGAATAAAATATAAGCTATCACCATGAACAGTGTGCATAAAGAAAAAATAAAATTATATAAACAGTTTACCCAAGGCATATGTGTGAAGGGGTTAAAAAAATAGAGTTAGAGTCAGGGCAATTTGGAGTTTCTCCAATTTTATCAGTTTCCTAGTTCTGGCAAATCTCATTTTATGAGATGAAAATATTGACACTTACGGAGAGACAGTAGTGTGAAGGTCCTAGAAAGTCCCTGGACCAGTGCATGTACTGCTAGTTAAGGGTTTGCTAGGACTTAAGTATGACAAACGAAAGGAAGTTAAGAGATTCTATAAATCATAGATATCTAAATACAAAGCAATCCCATGCCAGTCTGTTTGCATTGAATTAAGATAGCTGTAAACTCAGTGTTACTGAAAACATGAGAAAGTATCCAGTAACATAAGAAAGTAGGTTAGGACTTGAATATAATGCAACTGCTCTTTCAGGCGGGATAATTTAGAGTAGTTCTCACCCTCTATTTAGCCATTTATGGCATAAGAGTCTCATCTCTCTCCTGTCACTAGGGTCCCTAACTCCCTCCTCAGCTCCCACGTCCAGCTATTGACATCAGTGTTTCTCAACCTTGGCTGCATCCCTAATGCCTGGTTCTCAAACACTCTGATTCACATGGGAGAAGGGGTTCAGAATCAGTTTTAGGTTATTCTAATTAATATCCAGGATTGAGAATCACTAATATGAGATATTTTATAATATTCCATGGACCACACTAATTGACCTAATTTTTGGTCTAGCAAACCATTCTAATAAGCTGTTGCACATGTGATTTGTTATGGACTGAACGTGTCCTTGCTTCCTGCCCTGCCTCCCCCACCCCAATTCATATATTAAAGTCCCAAACCCCAATATGGCAGTATTTCCAGTATTGGGTGGTAATTATGATTAGATGAAGTCATGAGGGTGGGTCCACATGATGGGATTACACCCTTATCAGAAAAGACACTGGAGAGCTTGCTTTCTCTCTCTGCTGCCACAACACAAAGAGGTCACGTGAGCATATATGCGAAGCATGTAAGAGAAGCCAAGAGAAGAGACTTCAGAATGAAATTACCAGATAGAACCTTGATCTTGGACTCTTCTCAGTCTCCAAAACTCTAAGAAATAAGTGTCTGTTATTGAAACAATCCAATCTACGGTATTTTGGTATGGCAGCCTGAGCTGACTGATACGTTCCATTTCTCTTAAAACTCCCTGGTCCCACTTATCACTGCTAGCAAGTCACACACACACACACACACACACACACACACACACACACACACTCTCTCACACACACACACACACACACACACACACACACCCCTGGTTTATTTGCCGTAATGATTTAAAAATGCAAACTAACACATAATTTATCATCTAAATCAGGCACTTTTGAAAATGAGAAGTTAGATTATTTCTTCCAAAATCTTTGCTGTTTTCAATTTGAAAAGTCAATGTCCCTCTAATGAATACAAAACTAGGGGTTGAGGCCTTTGGTCTAGAACTGTTTTGGTCATGTTTACTAGGCATTGAACAGTTGCTGGTGACTCTACCTCTCTAGATAACACTTTCCCATTATACAGAAGAGAACAAAAGCTAACACTTCTATAAGGTCCTGCTTTCCAGGACAGGAACCACCTAAACGCTCATAGGACTAACCCAGTTTTAAAATGAATTCAGCTTTCTGAAGATGCTGAGACCTACGCCTCTCTTTTCTCTCCAACCTCAAATTAGTTAATTGATCCAAGGCAGGGGAAACCGTTGTACTGGTATTTTTTATACCTCTTCAGGAACTCATGAGTAGCCAGAATTGAAACTCTGAGATATTTACAATTTTTTATCAAGAGGGCTATAGACACAGGTGAAGTCATTTGCTCAAGGTTATATGACTTTTAAGTGACAATGTGAGGTGGGGGGGCTGCTACTGGCTATTTTTATAGAGGGTGTGGGTAGCTGCAGGTCTTGAGGTTGTAGGAGTTAGGGTGGGCTTTCAGATTCAGGGTAGGTACTGCTGCAATTTTCTCATTCTGGAGACAAAGCATCTGTTAAGAAATTCATTAAGATGTTAACACAATACATTAGTCAAAATAATGAGGATCATTACCAGAACAGAGTGAGAAAAGGGCCTAGCACCTGATGCCATCAGGAAGGACTGAGACAAAGGTGCCAGAGAATCCTGTCACACAACAAAGTTCTCACAAAATGGCATCACCCATGACTTTCTAGGAGCCCTTGTCCGGTCAATCCACATACATTCCCAAGGACCCAAGTTTAAGACCCAGGGCCAGAAGGAATAACCAAGATGAACAGTTAAGTAAAATAAATATGTGTTTCTTCCTCCTCTCTCTTCCTGCCTGCCTATTCATCTTCATTCATGCCTGGACTTTTTCTTAAAAAAAAAAAAAAAAAAAAAAAAAAAATGTTTGCTTGGCTGATGAAATCACAATCATCAGCTTCAGTGGGTATCGGAAACTGTGGCTTTGGTTTTATTGCAGATCTGGGGTTAGGAACATTCTTCCATTTGGTGCCCAGGAAGATATATTGGTCTTCCATCTCTGGGGTTAAAAATGAGAATAAGATACAGAGAGATTAGTTGTGAATTACTAACAGGAAAGTTTGTAGTTTGCTCAGGCTTGCATCTCCACATAGAACTACTTTCTGGTACATTCCATGGGCATTTGCATGAATGCTGCATTCTTGCTTACTCTTCAGTGGCAACAGCATGCAGATTTCTGTCCATATGTACTATTAACAGTCATCTGAGCTTCCCACTCATTGCACCTGATGACAGCACATTGTGGAGGCCAAGTGTCTCAGTGATTAACTAGACAGACTTCACCGACTTGGGTAGAAATAGAGGCTGCACAAATCCATTCTGAGGTATCTCATCATAAACAGAGAAGTGATTCATTGCAAGGACCATACTAAAATAATACTGACTCAGACCAGGCACCTAAGAAGTAGAAAGATTTTGAGTTTGTGAATCAAAGACACCAAAGTTCACATCCCACTTCTGCCACTTACAAGTTGAAAGGCCTTCCTTGTACAAGTTACTGAGTCCTACTTGTGTCATCCCCAAAATGCATTTTAAAATATGTGTGCTGCTCCTTAAACCTATAGGAGGTTGTAATATGATAGTCCTTCAATCACATTCATTTTTTAAATTAAAAAATTAAATTGAAAATATTCTCCGAAATAAAATAAAAGGCGTGCTTCCTTCCTCAGTAGTCTCCCCACCTGTAGACAGGCCCTACTCCCCCAAAAGTAGAGGACTCCTTTTTAAGCCAAAATTATATAAAGCAAATAAACAGTCACCATTCAACTTACATGAAAAAAATGTATGAGCATTCCTAGAACCCCAAAATGACCTGTCAAATCATAGCAAAGGGCACACAAAAGCTGAAATCACAGTGACACAGAGTACAAGCAGGAATGAGATAATACAAGCACAGCCTGGACAAAGCAGACCCAGGGAAGGAGCTGGCTGGGGCCTCTCCTGCTGCTCAAGGCGCCACCTCCTTTGGAATGGATGCTGCAGAGCACACACTGAACAGGAATTTTGTTTTTCGCCTTCTGTCATAAAAGCAGAAAGTTCCCTTGGATTTCTTTTCATTATTGAAAATAGGTACTCAAGTAGGTCTTCCCTAAAACCAAAAGGGCGTAATGAGAATTTTTTTTAAATAGGGTACCCATCTATGTCTCCAAGTGTATTTGTATTCTACTAACCTGTTCTGACCTTTAGATTCAGGTTATTTGTGTGTCTTCTGTGCTTCCATTTGCTCCACACTGCATCAAGGATTATTCACACTGACATATATGGCTAGAGACTCTTTATTTTCACTACGATTTTAGCATTCCACTGATTGACCATAAAGCAGCAAAGAACACCTTTCTGCTGGAGATGTGCATTGGAGATGATTGGGATTATGAACAACATTGAAAGAAGCATTTTTGTTGAGTATCTCCTAGTGTCTCATTGTCAACCTCTACAACTGGAGTCTACAGCCCAAGGGCCAAATCCAGTTTGCTTCTCATTTTCTGTAAATTTTATTGGACAACAGCCACGTCTATTCATTGCCATTTTGCCTGGCTTGCTTTCCCACTAACCAACCCAATACCCCATTTGCTCTTCTGAAGGGCTCATCCTTTCTCTAATCCTCAACACAAAAATTCCAAATCTCTTGGCACCAAAAGGTCTACTTTTCTTTAAAAAAAAAAAAAATACCTTAAAAGTCTTTTGGAGAAACAGTTCAAATTACCAACAACTGCTTTGAAAAGATTATTTCCTATTCTTGAAGGCAAGAATGTTAAATGTCAAATATTCTGAAAGATCAAGGGAACTCAGTGTGTACCTCCTAAGGATAATAGTTCAGGTCTGCCTGACTAGAGTAAAACTGAAGAATAATATTTGGAAGCAAAAGGGTTGTTTTTCCTGCATCCTGTACTTTTGACTCGTTCTCACTTTAAAGAAAATCCTTCCTAGGAGCAATCTTAGATTCTCTCCTTTAAGCAACTTGCTCCAGAAACAAGCAACGATGATTCCATGAGAAACCAAACGAGTGGGCTAGTCTGGCCAATTGTGCAACTGCCACCAAAAGAATGCCAAGGATTCATGTCATGTGAGCTTCTGGAAGGGAACAGTTTACCTCCCGTCTTTACAAGAGATTCCAATCCCATGTCTCATCATTCCCTGAGCAGTCCCAGAGGGTAACTTCCTCTTGAAGGCTGTCATTTACTTCTGGAAGGAATATGTTGTTCCCCAACAAGTATTAATGTGGTTTGTGGAAAATCCTTGGAACTTTATGCCACAGAGACAAGACTTTGGGAATCTTTATGTCCCTTGATACCCAAACTTCTCAGATCAATTCTAAGCCTGTTTTAATTAAGCAATTCACTGGAATTCCCATTTTTTTCCCAACAAGCATTTTAGAATAGTCAGCAATAAGGTAAAAGGCACAATGTTGACATAGGTAAAAATGACACTGAAATAGCCCCTAACCCTAAGGATAGTATGACTGGCACCATTTGGAGGACTCAATAGAAATGGAAATTCAGGATCACTGGTCTGAAAATTCGTAAGTTTTCAAGATGATGATAGATTCAATCAAGTCCAGGTCCTTCTAAACATAGGATACTGTGACACAAATGCAGCTACCTTGTAGAGCAAGAAATAATGATGACTAAGTGAAATGCTCACACAAATATTATCTTATAGGCATGCAATTCTAAAGGATAATCAGGTTAGGCAATTCACAATAGAAGGAATTTAAAATGAACCCTAAACGAGTAAAGGCAGTTTTAAAGGTAGAGGGTGTAACCAAATGCTTTCTTGGCTAAGAAATAACACAAAATATTTTGTTGTTGTGAAAATGTTGACTTTAGTAGAGATGAGGCAGAAAGGTCATAGAGATCAGTGCTTTGGCTGATGTGTAGTGATGGACCCAGAAAGGTCACTTGAGGTCAATGACTGTGCTGTCCTAAACAATAAATCCTTAAATTTGGACTTCGTCTTGAATTGAATACATGGAATCTTCCAAAGTTTTTAAGTAGGAGAATGATACTATCAATTCTCGAATTTCAAAAGAAAAATGACTCTGCAGTAATGTGATCAAAGGATGAGAGAAGAGAAGGACCCAAGACAGGGAAAATTATCAAAAAAGAATTAACAATACCCAGAGCAAGATGAGGGCCCAAAGAGTCAGGAAGGAAGAACACAGCAGCAGCTCTTCCTCCTACAAAAAAGAAAGAGAATTGCCAGGAACTTAGTATTTTTGGTTTTTAGTGTTGTTTAAACCGCTTTTTTGAGGTATGCTTGACATATAAAGAGCTGTACATATGTAATGTGCATACTTGATGAGTATGTTTATGCCCATAAAACTATCACTACCGTCAAGGGCATAAGTATATTCATCACCTCCCAAAGTTCCCACCAGCCATCTTTAGTGGTGTGTGTGTGTGTGTGTGAGAGAGAGAGAGAGAGAGAGACAGAGAGAGAGAGAGAGAGAGAGAGAGAGAGAGAGAGAGAGAGAGAGAGAGAGAGAGAGAGAGAAAGAGAGAAAGAGAGAATACCAAACCTAAGCTTTACCACCTTAGGAAATTTTAAGTATAGAATACAATATTATTGGCTTCTTGACTACAGTGGATAGCAGATCTCCAGATCTTTTTATATCATTGAAACTTTGTGCATTTGACCATCACCTCCTCATTTCCACCTCTTCCACATACTCTGGAAAACACAAATCTAATCTCTGCTTCTATGAGTTTGATTATTTTAGAATCTACCTACAAGTGGATGGGTCATAAATATTCATGCAACTCTCCAGAAGAACTTAACGTCAAGCTTGGGAAGATGTTTCCTACGCCTTGCCAAGCAATGAACAAACACAGACCTGTACTACTGCCACCTGTGAGGCAGATCCATCAGAAGCTAAAATCATAAAAGTCATGGTCAAGGAAGGAAGGACCTCCCCTGAGATGCCATATTTGCTCCAGATTGCTGAGTTGTCAATTGAGATGGGTCTAAATAATCAAATCTTTGCCAAAGGCTGTGGTTCAGTAGAGCTAGGCAAGCTCAGGTAAACTCACCCAGAAAATCTTTTTACAAGTTTTCCATGAAAGCTGTGGAAAGCATCAATTTTTAAAGTTGTCCAGAAAGAGCCTGATTCAAATTAGGGTTTTGCAATTTACCATTTTTTGGATCTGAGGCAAGTAATTTAGCTTCTCTGAGACTGTTTCCTCATCTTGAAAATGAACATAATGTTATTTGCTTTACAAACTTTCCAAATTACTATATTGTGCAGAAGGTGAACTAGGTACTTAGCAAGCCTTCAGGGGTTACAAAGTGCAAGAAACCTAAGGTTTTATTAGCGGTACTGCAGACCTTAGTGGTGATTTTTGTTTCTATAGTTTTAATTATATATTTATGTGTGTAGGTGTGTGTGTGTGTGTACACATACACATACAAATATATACTTTCAAATCATATAATATAGCAAATACAGTCTCTAGTCCCAAGAAAACATGGAATATAAGCGCTCGATTCATGTTGTTACTGTGTGTGTGTGTGTGTGTGTGTGTGTGTGTGTATTTTGTTATGTTTTGTTTTGGACAAACATAAATAAAAGCCAATATCATAACAAGAGACTATACAATACATGAAGGAAATAAGAAGGCTGATCAGACCCTCACTTTGTAATCAGGAAAATATATTTCATGTATAGTGTCTTCTGAGCATATGATCAATGTCAAAATAATTGACCCCAACAAAAATACTTGTAAGTTATATTCCTATTGCTTCCCTTCCTCACAGCAAAAAATACTTATTAATCATTAATTTTATTATAAGCATAGTTGTTACCTCTTACCTGACTGCTTCCGACTATGCAAACTTGTCGTGTTTAGTCCAATTGTTCCTGCCATCAGAATTCACCTGGCGCTTGTTCTGTTATGTCTTAAGGTCACTATGTTTACAGATCTCCCTCTTCCACTAAAAAGAAAAGGACTTGAGGGCAGAGACTGACTTCTTTGTTGTCTCCTCAGCTCCTAGTTCAGTGGCTGACACACAGTAGGTACTCAATCAATGGTGAGGGAATGAGTGAGGATAAAGAGTTCTCTTAACATTCTGCAGTCAGGTGTCTTCCCCAAGATCATCACATTTTCATGGGGAGATATTTCCTGTACTATGGGTATTTTTCCAAGGACCAAGCCATTCTTTTATACTCTTTCATAACACAATTCTATCAAATGCACAATTTCACTCCTTACACAGTTGTGGTCGGTATTAAATGGCATTAGTCATGTAAAGAGGCTAGCATTGCATGACATATCTTTAATAAGCTAAAAATTATATTATTCATTTATGAGACACAGAATAGTGACTCTGAATTCAGATCATCAGCAATCATAACCCAATTAAATGACCCTGGGCATGGGATTTACGTTCTCAGTGTCTACTTACTTGAGATCGATTGTGGGGAAATAATACCGCTCCCTCATAGCATTGCTGTGAAATGCACATGAGATGCCACTTGTGAAGACTTGGGCATATTACCAAGAACACAATAAGTACTCAATAAAACTAGAAAAATAAAAAAGAAAGAATGAATGAATGGATAAAACATCTGTTAACTACTTGCAAAGTATAAGAAACACAGCTAGCTGCTCTGGAGCGAAGGAATAAGACCCAGTTCTAACCCTCATGGCGTTTAGACTCTAGGCAGAAATGGTTTCAATCCAAGGAATCAGTGATAACAGGGACAATTATCCTGTTAAAAAAGACACACTTTTCCTCTATTGTCCTCCCACAACTCTGGACACAAAATTTGTAGATACAGATGTTTATAACAACCATATAAATGGCCATGTAAATGCCTCCTAGTACTTCAGCTCTTGGATTTAATTTGGGTATAAATAATACTAACACTCTGACTGTACTGAAAATGCTATATTTGAGCTCATTTAAGCCTTATAACAAAATTGAAAAATAAATATGATATTTCCTATATTATAGATGAAAGTTCAGAAAAGGTAAGTAATTGCCCAATGTCACATAGCAAAAGTAACCATATCTTAACAGCTCCAGCTAACGAAACCCAAAGTGTGTAATGGCACAGACACATTAGTTTCTTTCTTGCCTATATAACAATACTTGGTGAACAGGAAGGCAGAGAGGCAAGCTTCCAGAAGCTCTGTTGATGTGTGTATTCTAGTAACACAGACAGGATAAAGAGAGTGGAAGAGCCTTAGTGGGTCAAGCCTGGAAGTTGTATTCATCACTTTGAATATGCTTCCAAAGTCTAGAAAGGTCCCATGATCACTCTTAACTTCAGGGAGGCATGTAGCCCCTCCCTGGGCGGCTGGTTCTGGAGATAACTCCCTCCTATGGCCTGGGCTGCATAACTATGTCCATATCAGCAGCCTTCTCTGGATTCTCAATTACCAAAGCCATGATTCAAACCTAGGTCTGTCTACCTCTAAAGTTCATGCTTATAGAAACGGATTGCAATAAAGGCCACCTATGGGTCCAGTATTGCCCCTAAGTTCTATGTAAGTTTTAAGAAACTTCATCCTCAGGACAAATCTCTGAAGTGACTTCTGTCATTTGATAAGCAAAAGTGTAGCCCAGAAGAAGTCAGGAATTGTTCATTTCTTTCAGGGACAGTGTTGGATGAGGGCCGACAGCAGCCCAGCCCCTGGCCAGGAACACCTCACAGTACAATTCAGCTGTGTGCAGCCCTAAAGCCAGCCTCTCGGATCAGCTTGGAGAATGTCTTGTACCAGTTTTCCCAGGAACATAACAGAGCTGGCTCACCCAGGAAGACACCAAAGGCCCCAAGACATCCTGAAGGCTGTTATTTCAGGTGTAGGATGCCATCGCTAGATTATTTTACTCTCCAGATAATCCTTACTATGGCTTATTCAGGAATTCCACAATAAAACATGCCACTGAAACAAAAAGGCATTGGCTTTCTACACAAATATTTAATTTGCTTGCAACTTTTGAAATACCACATTTCTCCCAAAAAGTTTACGAGAAAATGGTGACATGAATCTAGCCTTAAAAAGCTATCATTTCATTCATATACTACTTTGAAGCTGAAAATGAAAATTGTGTTTACTGGACATAGATTCAAAAATTTCTGTTTTCAAAGTAACCACAGACCAACTTTTAACAGCGGAATCTTAGATCAGAGTAAATGTCATGGTGGCCACTCCTTCCACCAGAACCCCCTGGCACTGCGCTATGAACTCAGGCTTCGGAGCTACCATGTATGTGAAAAAATTCTCTCTCTGTCACTTGCCCTAGCTGGGATTTCATTTCTCTGAGCCAATATTTCCTAATCTGTAAAATGGGGACAAAGTGAGTTTCTGCTTTAGAGTGTGATGAGGATGAAAAGTTTCAGTGTGTCTCATGTAATCACTTGGTTCATGGCAAGCACTCACCATGTTGTGTAAGACAGTTCATAACGGGCCAGAGAAACACATAGAAGAGTCTCAAATCCACCCACCACTTCCTGTGCCTTTGGGAATATCACTGAGCTTCTCCACTCCTCAGCTTTCTATTTTTTATTTTATTTTACTATTTCTTTTGTTTACATAAGTGTTTTAGGATATTGAAATTGCACTTTGACCTGTGTGTATTTCACACCACACCCACCACCAGGGTTCTAGTGCCTTTTACCGACATCTTGTTGCCTCCTTCCATCCCTCTCCCCCACCAACCCCCTGGTAGTCAGAGTCCTGAGTTCTGTGAATTTTGTTGAGTTCTATTCATTTGAGTTTTTTCTTTATTCTGTACACATGAGTTAATGAAATCATCCAGTGCTCCTTTTTCTTTTTTATTTACTTAACATGATCCCCTCCAGTTCCATCCAGGCTGATGCAAAGAGCACAATTTCAATTTTGCCTTTTTTTCAACTTTCACAGCTTTCTTATCTTTAAATGGACTTTATAATAATACTATCTTTACAGACTTTATAGACTTTGGAAAGCTCTGAGATTAAGTTTGATGTGATAGACACTGTGTTAAAATACTTTATAAATAGCAATTCTTTAATGAGTACAGAAAGCCTTTAAATCTTGCTATTGATTCTCATTTTTTTCTTTAAATAGCAGCATGGCAAATGTAAAATGGCATAGTCACTATAGAAAACAATTTGGAAATTCCTCAAAAAGTTAAATATAGGATTACTTTGTGAAATTGCAATTCTACTCCTAGGCATATACTCAAAAAAAAAAAAAAAAATGAAAACATATGTCCACACAAAAACTCCTACACAAATGTTTATAGCAGTTTGAGTCATAGTATCCAAACTATGGAAGCAACTCAAATGTCCTTCAAGTGATGAATGGATAAACATTCATCAGCAATAAAAAGAAATGAAGTACCAGTACATTCTACGACATGCATGGACCTCAGAAATTGTATACTGAGTGAAAGAAGCCAGACATATATGATCCCATTTGTATGAAATATCCAGAAGAGTCAAGCCTGTACAGACAGAGGCTAGATTTGTGGTTGCCTTGGGCTGGGCAGGTAGAGCATGAGGTGCTTATTGATATGGGCTTTATTGGGAAATGAGGAAATATTCTAACATTTGGCTGTGATGATGACACAGAATTCTGTAAACATAGGCATTACCATTGAATTTACACTTCAATAGGTGAATTTCATGTTATGTAGGTTGCATTCTCAATACAGCTGTTTACAAAGGCCGCATATAAAGGTCACTATATCTGCAATAGGTTCTTAGCTAGAATGTCTAAGAACTATCATATTGCTCTGTATACTATATACATTCAAAAATGTAGCTATCAAATAACTCTTGCCCTGCAGTTAGGTATTGCAGGGACGAGACCACCTGCCGGGAGGGTTCTTCAGTGTTTTTAAGCACTAATTTCTCACCTGTGAATGCAATCCTTTTTATATGTATACAGTCAAACCGTTTGAAGGTCAGAACTTTGTTTGAGCAAGGTCACCAGATTTTAATTTATTTGATCATATGACTGAATAATTTTTCATCTCTGTTGATGGCTATTTGAGGTTAGTAATCTAATTTATTCATTAAATTAATCAACACTTATAGGTCAACTACTCTATGCCAACAACTCGTCCTGGTGTTAGATATGCTTGAATTATTGCTCTCTCCAGGCATCACCCAACAGAAAGCATTTCATTTCCTAAAGATGACCCGAGTGTTTTCATGGAGATCAACTAGGAATGTATACTTAATTCAATTAAGGTCTAATCAGCCATCCTGTGGAAAAATACTAGAGTTGTCTAAGATGATTAAGCCAAGAACAATGGCACGTTACTGGCCACCGAGAAACCATGTCTTCACTGGGCACTTAAGTCTTCCATATGCACTGAAGCATTATTGATCCAGAGAGAATATTGAGCGGAATGTACTTTCTAATTCTCTAAATGATAGCTTCCAGCACAGTGAAAAGGGAGCGAGGGGACAGGAGACAGCAAGATCCAGAGCCACCAGACTTGAGCCTGACAGTCTTCTCTGCTCTCAGCTTCACCTTGACACTTTCCTTCAGCTCTCCACTGGCTTCAATTACCTCTAGCTTTAGCTTCAACAAACAACAGAGTATTGAAAACTCAATTTTCCATTTCTTCAAAGTGTGTTACTTAAAAAACTGAAATGCAAGGCAACAAAGAACATTTAATCACTAGGATCTTGCCCCTCACTGTGGTGGAACCATAAGGCTTGGCTCACTTCCAAGGCTAGAATTAATGAATGAGCGAGATTCTCAGGGAAAGCCTTTAACTGCAGTCTGCTCAGCCCCCAGATCCTGCCCCTTTATTGCTCTTGGCATGTCTGCCTGTTTCTAATGGATCACCTTCCCTTGGGAACATGCACAGAGAGAAAGGTGCAGTCTTATGAATTCATGTTTCCATTTCTTTTCTTTGGGAACAGATTTAATTCTTCTGCAACAGAAAAGTCTTGAGTCTGACACAGCAGGCAGTGGTGTCCCTACTCTGCTATTTTTCAGCTGTGGGAAACTGGGTGCTGACTTGTGGGCCTGGGACTGGACTGCAGGATCTAACATTAAATCTTCCCCAAGCTCAGCCCTGCTGGGATCTCCCAGCGTCAGTGTCATGGATCCCTCTACCCATCCTCTGTCTTGAAGAGGTGGGCGCTGTTACATCAGGCACAGGGGCAATGCTGGCTGCGTCCCAGGGGCTGGAGCTTTGTTAAACAAAGTTAAAAACTTTTTAACTTTTATCCCAGGAGCCCTCTTCTGATTGCACTGCTCTGATAGACAGTCTTAAAGTGGGAGAGGAAAACAGACGTGACTAGCTTGTATATTGTAATATTGTATATTGTATACTGCATGTATGACGCTTCTTACATGAATGTCACCCTGAATTCCTTTTCGGTATTTCCTGTACCTTCTCTAGACACAGCCCCGCAACTGTCAATGACTCACCTGCCTATCTCTCCCCAATGGTTGACCACACAGTATCACTAAGGTCATCTGTGCTTCCTGTCCCCAAAATTTCATCTTCAGCTGAATGAGAAAACAAAACAAAAATGAGCACAGATTGTTTTCATGGGGAAGAGAGGTGTTTAGGAAAGATTTCTCTCAGTTTCGTCATGAAGCATCCAGTCCCTGGTGGCACACAGAGACTGCTGCTGCCATCCCTCGCTCTTCCCCCCTCCCTCAGTTCCCTGAGCAACCCCATATCCCTCCTCTCTGCATAAGTCAGGTTCTGTTACTTGAGCATTTTTTCTCACTTTAATAAAGTCAATCATGGATTTATCTAAGAACTGGTTCTCTAAAGATGGTCTGTACTTCCAATCCTTCAAGGAAATCATAGCACACGTGCCTTATACTTGTTTAATGTTTGCAACCTTCGAGGCACCACTCTTTCTCTCCCTCACTCTGCATGTGTGTGTGTCTCTCTCTACACACGCACACACACAAGTATGCACATACATGTGCATGTTTAAGTACACACTCACACATACACACTACGTGTCTAGAGACAGAAACAGAATCCTTCTCAGTTGGGACTAAAATGTGAAAATGTCAAACAAGATCTGTGACATCAGTAGCTATTGCTTATAGAAATTATTAACTGAAACCTAGAAAACAAAGGAAGTGAGCTGCTCAGAAAAAGCATGTGATTGTAACAGTCCTCAGAGTTACTGGCTCTGGTCTGGAAAGTTTCCAGGCAAAAGGACAGAACCAATTTGTTCTAATACTCACTATTGACTTTGGATGCCTTGTCTCATATGATCCCCTACATAACCCTGTAAGATACTACTAAGCTTAAAGCCCTACGATGCAACTGAGCATCTTAAGTAAATGTTCCTGGGTCTCAGCTACAAATTACGAAGGCGAGGGGACGTGAGCCCTGGTGGTTTTGACGGCTGAGTCTAAGTCCATCGCTGTCCATCATGTCAGCAATCTATGATGGGAGAAAAAAACAAACCTTTAATAAATACAATTTCAAGAAAGGTGACTTGATAATTGTCTAATTACAGGATCTATGGGCAGGGAATCTACCACCGAACTTAAAACCGATTCAGGGTAGATTGAAGAGTTCAATGTTAAAAAAGAGACATTAAACCAAGTACAATAAAATGCAGGCAAACTCTTCTGATCTCATCTTGAGTAAAGCTGCTCTAAGCAAAAAAGTAGAAGAAGGTTCCCCCATCTCCAAGGATCTCTTCCCCACCCCCAACCACAAGTCTTCACACAGGGTGCTGCCCTCTCCCTCACCCTCAGGGCTTCCATACCTGCTTCTACTTGCCACCTAACCAATATCCGCCTCCTCCTTTGCTTTCAACGTAAGCTATGCTACTGTAGGGAAGCCCTCAGGCCATCCTGAGACCAAACAGGGTCCCACATCCCCTCTCACACACATTCTAGGGTGTTGCATCACTGATTTAATCTGTGATCTCTAGTAGGTACTGCTTTCACTGGAGTTGACTTTGCTTCTCCATATTCACAGTTTATACTCTCAGGACCTGGCACCCAGCCATTTCACCTATGCTACACACCGAAACATAAATGAATTCATAAACTCAGGTTTACAGGAATCTACCAAGGTCTCTGCAGGCCACAGATGGTACATGCAACGTAATCAACAAAAACGGTTGAATACAAAGGGGTATTTTCAAAACGGCAGCACTGCCTGTAGAAAGCAACCTGGGTGGCTCAGCATCCTTGTGACAGCAACTTCAGGGACCACCCAACAAGATGTACTCAGAGACGAACTATGAAAAGAAGATAATGCAGCAGGAAAGAAGCTCTAGGAGACTGCAGCTCAGCATGGAGTCAGGGAATTAACACCCTCATCCCCAGTCCCATCTCCTGGCAGGGTCTCCCATCCCAAGCCACTCCAAAGCCACAGGAAGCATCATGTGTGGTCCCTCTTCGCCAGGCTTCCAGGAGGCAGGGCAAGTGGAGAAGAAAGGACAGCAACTCTGAAGACCGCACAGCCCCCGCAGAGACAGACCTCAGCTATGCATTGCCGTCCATCCCGCTTAGTGCCCGGCCCTAAACCCCTATGAAGATGGACCAATAAAACAGAATTGAATGGAACAGAATTGAATCGAATGACTTTGAACTGAATGGAGCCACTGCTGAGGAGTTTTCAAGCCAGGAGTCATCTCACCTTCCAGTTATCAGCCTGACGATGGCCTCCCCTGAATTCCAATACACTCACAGGAGACTCACTGGAGACTGCAGAGTTGGAATGCACAGCATCCTGCGTTCCAGACAGTGATCCTGCCGTTTACAGTTATGCGACATTTTAGATGACAGTGTTTTCAGGATTGCGCCTCCCAGCCCCCTGAGTGTGAAGGGCATAATAAGGCGGGCCAAGAACTGTGGTTTCTATTTGCGGTTTCAAACTGCAGAAGTAAACTCTTTGAGGTTTATATATACCTTTTTTTTTAAAGGGCAGTTTTGTACGTGGGATTTGCACTGTTTCATAGCAGCTTCTGTCCAGGTGCTGACATCAGCCGGTGCACAGCGGCACCTGTGAGCACAGGGCAGCCTCTCCAACCTCAGAGTCACAGGAATGGCAGCTGACACTAGGGCAGGTGATACACACGACCAGAGTAAGTCACAGGCCCCCCTCTAGGAAGTCACTTAACAGAGTCATGGAGTTAAGAGAGCCACTGAGGCTGTCAGACTGACTCTCAGATAACTTTTCCAAGAAATCAGTCATTTGAGTGAAAAAACTTGCCAAACTTTTAATCTCAAGTAACAATCAGACAATTGGATTGTCCCCTGCCTCCTCGGTCACGTTGTTTCAGCATAAGTCCAATCTTAAGAAAAATACCATTTGCCACTTAGAAATTAAATTTGAACACAATGCACACAAATTTGGATTAGAGGGTCTTTTATAGCTCCAGTATTGGGAACAAAACCCAAACCACCTGCTATAGGAGACCTACTCCTTGTCAGACTTTGGATACAACAATTACAATAGTAATGACGATTTCACCCACTGGTCACAATGTCCTGCGTAACTAAATCAAACTACCATGGGAGCACAGAGGTTACACATAGACAAAGATATCATCTCCCTTGATATCAAGTCCCTCTCAGGGTTTACCGATGAGACAAAAGACAAAGAAAAATCCCACAAAACCCTTATAGAATTAGTGTTTTATATATTCGACTCTAAATTAACAGATCAGTTGTTCAACATGAAAAGCTATCTAGAATGTGCATTTCAATAGACAAGTGATTTTACAATTAGGTTCAAATGGCATAAAGTGAGCTGGAGATTTGAAAATGATCAGGAGAAACTTCAAGCCAAAAGTAGAGGTTCTATGTTCATCAAAGCTATTTTAAAACTATGAAACCCCTGGAAAGACCTGAAACAGATATTGGAGCCAAAAATTGCAAAGGCCATTGGGAGGGACACCTTGAGCAAGTCAGCCATAAGCAATAGCTCATGTGGAGGAAACAGAGACACAGAGCAAGTGGTCTCTGATGAATTCGCCAAGGAAGGACAAATAAAACAGCACCGATTATGGGAGGCCCCCTCTCTCTTCCCCATCCTCTCATTGACCCAGCACTTTGAAAAGAGAAAAGGAAAACCAATAAGCAGCAGCTCAGAGGGGAAGATGTGTGGACCTTTTCACCATTAGATGATCATGATCCGTAGACCAGATCTGAACTTGATGGAACAAGGGGGAAAAAAAAAAAGCTGTGATTAGGATCAGCTGAAGTTTTGACTTGGACTAGACAATCTTTTTCAATACCTGAAACAAAACTCTTTCCTTTGAAAGTGGTTTGGCACTCATGGGATTTTACTAAGATGTTATCAAAGGACAGCGAAGAGAGACAACAGACCAGAGAAAGCAGCGATAAGTGAACTAGAATGCTGCCCTTTCCTCTTTGGCTTCAAAGGAATACAATCAAGGAAGTAGTGACACATGGCGCTCAGAGTTCACAATCCCAATATCAACAAGAGCATGGAGTCTCCCCCCATCACGCAAAGCACTTGAAGAGCTTCCACCTGGGCTGCCTACCCTCCCCGGGTCGATCTCTTCCTTCAGGAAGAAGTGTTTCTCTAGTAAGCTGGTGTCAGTCTTGTAGACATTCACAAACTGAAGGAGACAGAGGCCTAACCACAAGACTGAAGGCCCGGCTGGGCCGACTATCACCAAGTTAAAGGATAAAGAACTTTTCCCAAAAGGTAGGTACTCTGGAGAAGACAGACAAACAGGAGGCGAGCATGACTGCACCGATGTGGTTTTGTCTCAGTTGCCAGTAAGCATGTCCTTCTTCCCTTTTTAATTCATCTACGTTGTAAACTTTAATTCAATTGTTGGATCTTCCAGGAACTCATTCAACTTGGCAAATCACTTCATACCGCCAAGCTTGAAACTCCTAAGCAATCTCACAAAATTGAACTAACAAGGGGAAAAAAAGTGCGCCAGCCGCCTCATGAGAGAACTCAAAAGCAATTACCTCCAGCCCTCACCACACTTGAGAATCTTACAAAATTAATCTAACAAGGGAAAAATACAGTCGATGGTCACAAATGACCTCAAAAACAACTTGATTCAGAATTGGGTTTTCCTTAGAGGAATAAATGTATAATCTCTACTGCTGTGTGTTCATTGGCTATTAATGACAGAATCCTGCAGCCTGAAACTCACCTCACTTTGTTCCACAGTAAAGCTGGTCTGTAAAATACACGTCCTGGGGAAGGTATAAATAGAAAAAGAGATGAAAACCGAGAACAATCCCTCCTCCGCGAGAAATGGCAGAGGCAGAGACAAGCACAATCAGATTAAAAAGACAAATCAGGAAAAACACAACAATGTCACAGAAACCAGCTTGCTGGGAAAAAACAAAAAACAAAAACAAGAGGCTGACGTCTATGGAATAAGAGCGCCACCTTGTGGATAGCGCAGCGGAGGCGTCTGGTGCCTCGTTCCTTTTTCTTAACTCTGCAGGGATGGGCAGGTACCACCGCTTTCTTAAGACTTTGCCACAATCCTATTGAAACTAAAGAGAGGGAAAGGGCCACCATGTGGACTGAGCGTTCCGAAAATCTTCTTAAGAAAAACAACGGCTCCTAAAACATTCCAAACATTAAATATTAAAAAGTTGAGATACATATAAAAACATTCAAAGAAGTCTGACAGTAAGGAAATTGGTCGTTTTTCTAAGTTTCCTGTGGCTTACTTCTGTTTCATTAACCTCAATTAATCCAACCATGAATATTTACTGAGCATCTATGGTGTGCCCCCAGGTACCAGTTTGGGTACTAAGGGTACAGGAGGGAGCAATTCATAATGAATAATACATGGGGAAATATTCAGTGCTACCTCTCATCTGGTGCCATGAAATAGGGTGTGGCAGACAGGAAGTGTAAGGAGAGAGCAGTGGCTATGTCACACAGGGCGGATGATGTGAAAATTGAGCAGAGACATGAAACAAGTGAGGGAGGGAGTCATGTGGCCATTGTGGATAAACAGAGTCACAGGCAGCTATAAACAACAATGCTTGGGCCTGAATTCTAGCTCACCATTTACCAGCTCTGGAACTGAGGTTCTCCAAGCCTCTTTTCTTCATCTAGAAAATAGAAATAACAATTTTTTTTCATTACACCATTGTAAGATGAAAGGAGGTTTAAATATAGGAAAAAGAAAGTACATGTAAAGTGCTTTGCACAGTGACAGGCACATGGCAGGTGTACAATAAATGTTAGCGACCATCAGTGTCAGTTTTGACTGTGAATTCAGACACAGGGGTTTAAATGCACCTGCTTGATTCTGACATTTTTATGGGACATTTTAATAATAATAGTTCATATGTTTATTGAATGCTTACTCTATCAGCCTTACATTAATCTCTCACAATAAGGTCACAATATTTCCATTTTACAGATGAGAAAACTGAGCTCCAAAGAAGTTAAGTAGGTCACCCATATTCATACATTCAGCCACTGTGAGCCCGAATTCAAACTCAGTCTCTGACTACCAGTCCGACACAAAACTAGCTCTTAACAAGCCACACATGCAAAGCCAGTGTCTGAAGTCAAATCCAGACTCAGATTTCTCATTCCTTCCTACTCCAGACAACTCTCATTCAGAATTACTTGATTTAATTATGCTCTCACACCCAAATTACACCTATCTCATGCCAAAAGAATTGGTCAGTGAATAATAAGACCCCAAATCTTCTAGTCCAGTTGTTTTTGACCTGAGGGAAAATTAGACAGCAAACTATTAGGGAGTTGTGAGATCAATTTAGTATATTGTAACCAGCTTCTTTTAAAATCATAATGGGTAAAACATCACATGTAGTCACACATAGTAAGGATAAGTATTTTCAAGTTATCCTCTGATTCAGGTGTGTGTATGGGCATATGTAACTACTTAGCTCTCTACTGTAATGTAAAATGCATTTCTTACAGTGGTCTGAAGATCCTGGGCGGGGGTGGAGGGACACTGATCCAGGTGACGCTCTTTGATATTCTCAAAAAAAAAAAAAAGGAGGGTGGGGAGGGGTTGCCCAATTATACTTTTTGTTTTCCGTTCTACTCTGTTAAAATCACCTGTGTTCATCCTCAGATAAATCACCAAAACAGAGGTTTCATTCTTTGTTCAGACATGCTGCCGTCAGCTGAACAAGATTTTAGCTCTACACTGTCAGCAAATCTGGAACAAGAGAAAAATTTGTGGTTATTATTTTCCCCCAAGTCCTGCCAGATTTTTTTTTCTTTCATTGAGGAGACAAGTCATTCTGAGCATCAAACACGTACCGTCTTATTTTGCTAATTATGAAATTTGTGTCACACACTGAAAAAAACCCCAATTATGGGTTTCAAAGAGACAGTTTGGATTTTTCAACCAGTTGGTGAGTTTCTGAGCATCTGTTCAACTGTCCTCCGGCATTTTTCAGAGCTGGAAATGTCGAGCATTTATATGGTTTATTTGTAAAGCACTAACAATAATTGGAACATTATGGTCTGGTTATTTGCTAAGGTAATTTATTTAAGCAGTTTGAGTGGTTGCAATTTAAGGGTGCAAAAAAAAATATCATGTGGCATCAAATAAAATTTTATGACTGTTTTTTCACTTACATCATTTAGAAACACCTATGACATATAAAAAGGAAAGCACTTCCTCATAACGAAAGCTTAATCGAAGCTCAGACTTTTATAGACGAGACACAGGGCAAACAATGTTTTGATAACATTAGAACTTTCTGTATAAAATAAGATTGGGAGCCAAAAATATCAATCCTGAAGAATAATCAATCATAAAAATATCAATCAATTCGGGTGGCATGAAAACTGGAGGCAAATGACAAACTCCCCAAAACAGAACAGCTGAAATGTGTCTGAGTTCTAGTCTCATGGTTGGGCTTCCTGGGTGACTTTGATCAGTATCAGAGAAACTTCTGGAACAAAAGAACAAGGCTGACCAGAGCTCTCCGCTCACCTATGCCGCATCACCACGCTCTTCAGCTCCACCACCTCTGCCACAGCCATGCCTCCAAAGCATAGAAGCTTCTGTAGGTAAAGCAACGAGATGTTTGCTGCTTGCCATCAGCCCAACACACCGCACACCTACAGGTTTCCCTTCTGCTCCCGGTGTCTCTGCAATTCCATTCATGAACACAAAACAACTGATTTCCAAGAAAAGACTTACTGTTTCCATGGCCCTGATGTTCCCAGCCATTTCTGATGTCAACTATTTTGCCTCCTAATCCTCAGAAACAGGGCTAAAGGGTACCACACCTCTAGCATGCAGCTATTGTGACAGGTATGTAGTGCTGTTTCCTGCTGTCAGGCACAGCTTTAGAATCCTCCTCAACACACAGGCAGGACATCACGCAAGCAGGATAGCGGTTGCCAGACAAATATAGCCAACACGCTATTAAAGGTATTTGCCCTTCCTATCACTCACCATCATAATGTTTAAAATCAACACTTGGGTCTCTAAATTCTTTACCTCAGACTGTCCCTGGCACTTCAAAGAGGAACACAATTCAATGTCAGATTGCGTGTTTGGTATTAAGGTTGAGATAAGAGAATCACAGGAACAAACACAGGAACAAACAGTGTAATAAAATGATCATGATTCATATAACCAAACAAGGGGAGATCCAGTTAGCCCCCATTTCAAGTGTTTTGTCCCATTCATCAACCAGAAATCAAATTATTTTTAGGTCTAAACTCAATTGACATATAGCTTTGAGAAAGCATTCTTCGATCTCCAGGACGTTTCTCCAATAGAAATCGAAGGATTTCACTTGGAAATAATTTGACTATAGAATTTCAGCTTGGAAGAAACAGGAAATTTGAGCTCATGGAAAGATAATATATGCAATATATTAACTTGTGCTTTGTATTAGACTAAATTAAAGTATTTATCCCTTTCTATACTCAAAAGGAAGCATGCTTTCATCTTTTATTATATGGTGGGTGGGCAGGATCCGCACTAAGAGATGGAACACCATTCAGAGAATACATCTACTCTATTCCAACATCAGCATTATACTGAGAAAGAACAATATTTGGGTTTCTTTTAGAAGAAGGGATAGGTTCGTTTTAAGAATATGTTAGGTTAGTTGGTGGGGAGGCAACTGGATTTCTCCTCCCTCAATGGCGACTCTAAACACAGGAAATTGACATGCTGAATTACCACACCTGATTTAAAAGCAGCTCAGCAATGTACATGTTGTGTGGTGTATTTTGGCCAATGTATTTAACCTAAGTTTTAATGTCTTCATATTAAAATGAAATAGAAGTTGTTTTGAGTATTAGACTTGCTGTACACAATGTCCCTACCACATAGTAGGTGCTCTTGAAATGGCAGCTCAGCAAGTTAAGCTGTTTGGTGTGTGCAAGCTTATCATTTCCTTAGTTTGCGGCGCTGAACTATTCTAGGGGAGTCTCCATTCACATCCTGAGCTAGGTCAGTGGGATCACATGGAATCACATAGTTTCATCTTTATCCTTACTGTCTGCCATGGAGAACTATTATTTTCTTAGAAAATAATTTAACCCCAAAGTCGGACATTCGGAATTAAGGGGATGGTTTCCTCTGAGATAAAAGATAAAGCAGCAGTCTGGACATCCAAAATATAAAGAACTCATACAACTCAACAAAAGCAGTAAGTAAACAACCTGATCAAACAAAACAAAGCAAAATTTTAAAAAATGGGCAAAGGTTCTGAATACACACTTCTCCAAAGAAGACAGACAGATGGCCAATGACACTAATCATCACATAGCATTAGAAAAATGCAAATCAAACCATGATGCGATATCATCTCACATCTGTGAGGAGGGCCTGTCTCGCCAAGGGAAGAAGCAGGTATTGGCAAGGTTATAGAAATAAAGGAGCCCTACTACACTGTTGGGAGAATTGATGGGTGCAGTCACTAGGGAAAACAATAGATAAGTTCCTTAAAAAATTACAATAGGACTACCATATGACCCAGCAATTCCTCTTCTAGATATCTAGCCCAAGAATTTGAAAACACTAATTCAAACATAACATTCGCAACCTTGTGTTCAGCGCTAGTCACCATAACCTAGATGTGGAAACTCCCAGAGGCCCACTGACGGATGAGTGGTTGAAGATGGGGACTCTCTGCACCATGGAATACTGCTTAGCTGTATGAAAAATGAAGTATTGTCGTTTGCAACAACAGGGAGTCCCTTAAAGTGATGGTGCCCAGTAAAATAAGTCAGAAAGAAACGATGAATCCCAAATGATTTCTCTCCTGTGTAGAATAGAAAAGTTTAAAAAAAGCAAATGAACAAGAAAAACAAAACAAAATCACACCCTTAGATTCTGGCCACAGAATGTTGGCTACGAGAGGAAAACGGGGTGGGGGGGTAGCAGGACCAGGCAGAGGGGATCGGTTGGATAATGGGCAGTGGCAGATGGTGACCAGACCTTTAATAATGAGTAGATACACTTGCTTGGGGGTTTGGGGGGTTTTTTGGTGGGGTGGGACTTGTTTGCTTGCTTTTTATAGAAAAGGTGCAGACAGGAATGGAAGTGGTAGTAGGTAGGCAGGCAGGAAGAGAGGGGAAGAAAACCACTTTATTTTTATTTAGTTGTTCACACTGGTTGTCTCTCCTCCCCCCGCCCTATTTGCACACCCCCATCCCAGACTTGAACCCAAGGGTACATGGCCTGCATCCTTTGGAGGTGACTGACATAACTACTGCTCCACCAGAGCACGCCAAGTGCATATATGCATTTGTTGAGCTCTGCAGTGGTGCTCCTGAAGTGTCTCGGGTAGGTAGTGCTGTAAACCAGTTACCTGAAGAGAAGAGAGAGGCATCAGACACATTATAGTCACAGTTCTATCACTTCTATTAAATTTTTTATTGGCTTTGGCAAATGGACCTTCTAGAATTACTCTGTCTCCCATTTCAGGATGTATGGAGTTTTTCAGAGGCTGCACAATGGTCAAAAGAGATCAACTTCCAGGTTTAATCTAGGAGTTTCTTTTCCTTAAGGGCCAAAAAACAATCACTCTGATTAATATGTTCGCTGCATTATTAAACAGTTTCTTCTTTGCTGGCCTATCCTTCTTAGCCTACTGACCCACCACCTCAGACACCTGAACTTCATGACTCTGCATTGGAGAGCATTAGTTTCCTTCTCAAATATATAGTTGGTGTGTCCTGCTGGAGCAGCCGTTAGGTCAGTGGCCTCTGAAGGAGCTGATCACCTCTGGGATCAAGTGTCAGGGTGGTGGGGGTGGAGGGGATAACACAGCGAATAACTAAAATAAGAAGTAAATAAAGTAAATAAAGCTCTTCTTCCTCCTCTCTTTTTCCTGCCTGCCTACCTACTTGCCTTCATTCTTGCCTGCACACCTTTCCTTTAAGAAAACAAAAAGTATAGCTATGATCTGTTTTATTTCCAATTCTATGGCTTACATTTTCATCATTATGTAATAATCTGTTCCATATACAACTCTAACCACTGCATCTTTCAGTTCTTAATTTTCCCTGACCTTGTCTTTTTTAATCTTCCTTTATCCCTTAACCATCTAAGATCATTAATGCAAAATAGTCATGGTCCATTCACTTCTCCCAACATGATTCTATAGAAGAGAAGCCCCATTATTTCCCTCTGCATGATAAAAGGACTGTCCTTGTCCTAAAAATAAGTATGCTCTTTTAATATAAGAGGCAAAACCACACCCCTTGGGGATATGATAAAGGCATTATTGTAATGAGGCTTAAGCTCTTCATGGAGCAACACTAGTTCCACATGTTTAATTTTTTAATATTTAAATTTAAAATATTTAATATTTAAAGCCAGTTTTGTGTATGCGTGTAATATTTTTATATACCAACAGTAGCTTAGCTGATATTATCAGAAAATATCAAGAAAATGCCTTGTTATCTTCTGAGTTCCTACTGACAATTTTAGTAAGAGAATTGTGTGTGCTCTGCTTGTCTCATGGCTTTTATGATTTTCAGTAGTAATGACACGCTGGGCCCAAGTTTATTCCAGGAGGAAAACAACATGGCCCCAGCAACCAGGGGTTATGTTTCAGAAAGCGCTTCCTAGAGAAGAGTTTTTGAAAGATGAAAATGAATAGGAACTAGAAAAGCCACAGCAGTGGGCAAAAATAAAAGACACATGAAGTTGTGGCAGAAGGAAGTGTGGGGAAGAGTTAGGAGTCAGGGCAGGACAAAGGAAAGAAAAGGTCAGGGTTAAAATCACTTGTACTTCAATTACTACTGCTAATAACTGAGTGTGCTGTGCAGTGTTCCACAGACTTAAACTATATTTAATCCTCACAAAAATCCTATGAGAAATATTATTCCCATTTTACAGATAGGGAAAAGGAGGCAAAAAATAAAAATAAAAAGGCTAAATAAGGTGCCCAGCTTCATCTGTTACCTAGTTTTTCTGAATCAGTGTCCAATACTTCATCACACACACATCCCACATCAATTTCTTTCTGAGTCAATCACCAGACAGAAATTTCACTTCCTTCTGGCAACTGAGGTGAAGGGTAGAAATCTGAATATTTGTAAGGCTTCCAATATAAGGAAAGTAATCCCACTAACTATAAAGGAGCATAGATTTAGAAGCAGACAGCTAAAATAGTAGTGCTTTCTCTGACTGGTTAGCTATGTGACTGAGCCCCCTTTGCTCTTTCATAATAGGTTCTCTTTTTGTAAAACAGAGATCATCATTTCTGTTTTCCTCTTCTACATGTAAGGCTCTTAGAAGTCACCATTCCATCCTAATAAGTTAAAAGCTAAACAGACTGGAAAAATTCAATAACTCTTCTTGAATCTGTAGGAGAGGGCAGGGCACAAGACGATCCACTGGCTCAATGTTGGAGAGACAGACAAATGATTGCCAGAGTTGTGGCTCCCAGCAGAGATTCACAATGGGAAACTTGAGTGACTGGATAGGAAAGCCTGAACTGTAATAAGTGAATTGCTAGAAACTCTATGGGGACAACTCTGAGAGTGAAAATCCTTTAGGAAGACCCAGTCATGGGGGAACACTGACACTTTTTTGAAAACTACCTCCAGGAGTTTAATAGGTTCTCACATTAAATATCAGAGACAACTCGCTTCGAGCACCTCCAAACAAAAGGGAGGGGGACACTTTATTTCGTCTTGTAGCTTCTTATCAGTACACTAGTAAAATTTAACTCCCCATTGCAAATGTGCAACAAATCAAGTGAAAATAAATAACTGACGAAATGAGGGATCTACAAATATCATTGATAAGGTAGAGTAGTCCATCATCCAAGAACAACAGGTGACAAGAATTTATACAAGTTTCTTCTTTTTTTGGGAAGTTGTTTGAACTTCAAGGAAAGTGAAAGAGGTGGTACGTCTTCAGCGGATGTTTGGTCTGGTGCCCGTGAACAAATAAAATCAAAGCACAGACACCAGTGAACATGGCGCTGCTTCCTGGGGTGTTGATTTTCTTTGAAGATTTTCAGGGAAAAAAACATTATAAAACTGACTTGCATATTTCTGAACCAAATGCAAATGTCTCATTATTTTTTAAGATAGTGCTGAAGTCTACAAAGTTGATGTTCAGAACCTCAGAGAAATGTGTTCATTCTCCTTGGCCATTAGGAAGATTTTGGTGAGAATTGCTGAAAAGCCTTAAGACCAACGTATCTAATTTGTCCCAGTTTTAAAATTTGGCCTCATTGCCCTTCTCTTGCTTGGTCATCACCACTCTATTCCATATGACCAGGCTGCAGTCTCTTGGGATTTCTCATCAGCAACCAAATATTCCTGCTCTAGCATCTGCATCATCCATGCCTAGACTTATCTGGAAAGGAATCATTTTGAAATACACATCATCCTCAAGGGGAGCTAGTTAACCAGAGCCTGAGCTTCCAGTGTGTTATTAGAGCAGAACTGATGAGAAGAGGAAAGGAAATACCCAACTTCAGCTGGATCTACTAAGAGAAGAGAAAGAATCACTTTATTTATTTTATTCAGTGGTTCATCACTGGTTGTTTCCCCAGCCCCAGGACTTGAACCAGGGACCTTGAGATGTATGTGGATGATGCCTGGTTTAAACCACTAAGCCACTAAAGTGAACCTATTTATTCATTTTTCAAAACAATTTTTATTGTTTCTTTTCTTTGCATAGAACTACGATGTGACCCAGAAACCCCACTCCCAGCTCTATATCCTAAGAATACATAAAAGCACTCATCAGAAAAGACATTTGTGTGCCCCGGGTGACTCAGGCAGCTGCTTCAGTGGCAGGTATGTGACCCCATGTGAAACCCAGATCCAGTTTGAGACCTTGGGCTGAGAGGATAAAACCAAAATGAACAAATGAAAAAATAAAAATGCTTCTTTCTCCTCTCCCTTCCTGCCTGCCTGCTTGCCTTTATCATTTAAAAAAAAAAAAAAAAAAGTATTTACAACTCTAGCATTCACAGGAGCTGGGACATGGAAACAACAAAAATGACCAAATGACCTGGTAAAGAAGTTGTGTTATTTATGCCCAATAGAAACTTACTCAGCTGCTTAAAAATTGAAATTGTGCATTCTAGCTTTTTAATTTGTCAGTATGTGCTTTTTTTCCTTGCCAAATTCTGGACCATTTCTAAATAAGCTTAAAAGAACTTGATTTTAAATGCATGTGTGTATGACATTCACTATGTTTACATTTAGACTCCATCACACATTCAGGTCAGACCATGACAATTGCAATTGATTATTCACATATTCCCAGACATTGGAGCTTAGTAGAATCTTGACTCCTTAGTAGAATCTAGTAAATAAAATTTTGAATTTTACTTTCATAACTTCCTACTCAATATATCTCAAGAGACTTTTTAAAATCTGTTTATAAAATAGTTTTAGTGGGAAAACTTCTACCAAAGAAGTTAAAGTTTAGTTGCAACCACACAGAACATATACATAAACATACACACATGAAAGTATTTATATAATGCATCTAATATTTATAATTCATATATATTTTATACACACACATAAATATGTAATTTATCATTTATACACACAGATATAGCCAAACATCTAACACTTGCTGTTACAAATATATTATTTCATAAAACAAAATTTCAACTTCTTCTGCATTGATGTAGAACTCATAAATTCCCTCAGGTTTGGAGTAGACAATTAGTTTTGAAGCATAAACAAGAAAATGTCTCCCGAGTAGATTCTGTAGCAGGATTTAGAGGAAGGACCTATGGAAGGATCCTTTAAGGACTCTTTTTAGGAAAGCAAACTTGTAGATACACAGGGTCTATTTAAACAGATGTTTTTACTTGCCAGGAGGAGTGAAAGTACTGATTAAGATATTTAGCAAAATAACATCAAAAGTGGTTTGGGCTCACATACGTTCATAAATACTTGGCATATGCCACATGTAAACAATGAAATACCTTGGGGAAAGCAACTGGAAGACAGAACAGTTAGGCTATTATTTATATTTGCATATGCACCCCCACGTTTTAACCTTGGACCTTTTTTTCTTGCTAACCAGCACATGTGGGGCACTTAATTTCTTTTCTTCAAGGTGAGCCAAGAGATGCAAAATCATCTTTATATAAGCCAAGGAAAATAATTAAGAAATGGAAAATTTCCCATGTCCAAATCATAAAATATATTCCAAAAGCAATTATCACAGATTTGGATACTGTCTGCTATTTTCAATTAGTTGTCCTATTACTTCCTTCCATTGGCATGGATAATAGGTGGATTCACACTAATTTAGAACTGTTCACAATATATAATGCCAGAGTTGGCTATTCTCACTTGTCTTCTGAGCAATGTCATCCACTGACATTTTTACAGATGGGAACAACTTGCATGATTAATGATACTGCCTTTTGTAATCTTGCTCAAGTTTCCTGAAAAACATATAGAATACCATCTGAAGAAAACATCTGCTCTACCCTAACATCAGCACTATGCTCAGAGTCAACATTATTTGAATTTTTTTTAGAAGAAAGAATGGGTTTAATTTATAGAATATAGGTTGTGGTTTGGGGGAAGCAGGGAGATCATTGGATTTACCCACCCGACCCCCTCCCCCATTGAATGACACTGCATGCAAGAAACTGACATGATCCCTTAGCAGAATAAACATACTTGAGTTAAAAACAGCTCTGCAACTTACACACTGGGTTATGTGTGCTTGGAAAATGTATTTACTCTGACTTTTTGTGTCTTCATATTATTAAAATAAAAGTTGCTTTGAGTGTTAAAGATGATACACAGAGTCACTAGCATACGACTGAGGCTCATGACATGGCAGCTTGGTAAATGTCTATTGATCATCATATAGATTATCTGAGAATGACATATATGGGACAATAGAGGAGAAAACTTTCTTCCTCTTCTTGGAGTTTCTAGAACATTTGCATTACCAGAGAGGAGTATGGGTGAATTGACAAAGAGTATTCTGGAAGCTCTTCTTTCAGACTTTACCACATTCATATGGACACAAGTGCAGAATCATGGAATTTGCCTTTCTGAAGGCCAAGAATGGCATCTCTACCCAGCCTTTTCCCCAGTGAAGGACTTGTGACCAGGATAATGTCACTGGCTCTCAGCCTTAAACTTCAATTGAGGAACTATCTCAATAGAAGAGTTAAGGAGTATGAACACTGAATTCTTTAAACCTCTCGATCAATACCTACAATCTTAGATCTCTCTTGTCAACCAAGACAGCAATGTCAGTACCTAATCCCAAACTTCTGGTATTTCTATAGCCCCACCCAAATCTGTCTAAATCACCTCTTCCTAACTCACTAATGTTGTTAAGGAAATGACTACAAGATTTGGTCTGCCAATGAGTAAAAGAAGTCTAAGGTCATTTGAGATGGTAGTCCTACAGACATACTCAAAGAAATGCAAAAGCCATATGTCCCCTCACCTGGAAAACATTCCCCATTGACTTTCCCATTGGCTGGTTTGACCAGGGCTGTATTAAGCACTCAGGGGCACCAGAGATACTCTGTGACCACTGACCAGTCCTAAGTGCCTTATCTGTAGTATGTAGCACTCTTTTCTCACAAGGATCCTTTAAGTTAAAAAGCATAATCCCCTCCCCACACGCACACCCCATAATACCACTTCGCATATGGCAAAGAATGGAGGAATGACTCATTGATGGAATCTAGAATTTCACTTAGAATGGAAGGATGATTCAGATATGAAAGTTAACATTTAATTCCTTAGCAACCAGGTTAAGAATTAAAGAGGTGGATACTACCCTTTGAATAGAAATCATTCTATGATTGCAAATAGAACCTACCATGTCAGTTGTCAACTTCTAGGTAATCATGACTATGTTCCTTTTCATGTTTGAAATATATCTGAAGCTCCTAGAACAGTGCTTAGTACATACCAGTTATTGAAAAAGTCTTTGCTACAGTTAGGCAAACAGTGGGCAGAAGAAACTCATATGTTAAGTTCTATTATTAAGAGTGCATCTACATGGAAAAACTGTATCATGTGTTCTGAGTATATCTATAGAATAATTCACTATGCCAAACATAACTAAAATATGCTTCAGATGAAAAATGCTCTGTAGTCATTTAACAACAACCACAACAAAAAAGACCAAGGAAAGTCTGCCCAGCATGTCATTTCTTTGGAGAGCCCAGAACTGGTTGTTCATTATACTTAACCATGGTAATAAACAGTCTTTAATCTAATTACTGCTGCACTGTTTATTTGCCACCTCTCCCACCAGGAAAGCCTCATTCCCATCTAATGGTCAAATTGTATGTTAAAGAGCTCTGAAAAGAAAAGTCCTGCTCAGAAGGATCTTATGTGTCTTCAACACCACTGCCCTCCCTAAATGACCAGTCCTTGCCATTTTACACATTTTATGGTCACTTACTTTAAGTATGGACAAAGTAGAGAATGAAAACTAGAGGCGTCCAAAGTTCAGAGAATGCAACACACACCCATGACTCTCCCCCAGACTGTATTTCATCCAAGTTTATATTATTTTTAAACACAGCATGAGGAATGCTGAACGTTCCTCTGCCCACACTCACAGGTCTGACACCTTTCTTTCACCCTACACTAGTATCTCTGGTTCACATTCATTCTTCTTGCCTCCCATTATCTGGGAGTAGAGTGTGCCTATGGACTCTTTCTGAAACTGAAAGGACTAAAGAGAAGGAACAATTACCATTCATTTAGACAGAAAAAGTGTTGAGCAGCCCCAGACCCCAAAACTAATCTACCAAACCAACCAAATGGCACATAAAACCTAAGTGACACTCACAGAAAGCACAAGCAGGAGCGAGACGAGACAAGCACAGCCTGGACAAAGTCGTTTCCAGGGAAGAAGCTGCTGGGACCATCTTGTTTTGGGGGATGTCACTGCCTCTAGAACATCTGCTTCAAAACCCATGCTGATGCTTTTTCACTTTTTGTCTTTGATCATGAAAGTGAAAGCCATCTTCCGCATTCTCTCGGTTCACAAAACAGGTAGCAATGTAAATCTTTCCTAAAACTGAAGTGGCAATAGGTGAACTTTCAAAAAGCACACGAGATCTGCAGTCGTACACCTGTGTATCCTTGAAAAATGTAAAGTGAATAAGCAGAGTTTCTTCAGTAGTCAAGTTCCAGGCCCCCCATAAAAAAGGAATACTCGTATTGGGTAATTGGAGGAAATTTTAATAAATGTACTGCTTAAAAAGTCCTGGGAAAGGTTTAAAAGGCATTGTATAGAATCTCAAATCTAGCAAGAGACAGAAACTCTTACTGATGCGGAGGCTCTGGGGTCCCACAGCGAGCAGTTCGAAAAAGAATTCTTGAGCATTAAGGGTACAGTTTTATAAGTTTATTAGAGAAAATGGAGGAGAAGGAAAGTAAAAGCAGGAGATAGAGTCACCTGAGCAGGGAGGGCTGCCCCCAATTGCTATGAGAGTCCTACATTCACATTCTTGGAAGGAGGCTGCTGGGCAGACCCCCTTTCCAGTGTCTGTAACTAGCATGAGAATAGAACTCACAAAGAAGTTGGAAAGCCGAAGAAGGGAGGGAATTTTCCAGGAAGTTCTCCAGGTCTGTGAAGTGGCCTCAGGCATTCTGGTGGTTCAGGCACCTTGTTGTCTTGGGAAAAACATGAAGTTGAAGATGACAGAAATATTTCCAGAGGGTTAACTAGATAAGCTTTGGCCTCCAGTGTTCAGGAAAGGGCCTGTAGGTTGTGACTCAGATAGGCAGCATCCCATTCTGAACTCTCCCTCTATCATTACCACTCATAGCCTAAAAACGTAGAGGGGAGCTATTTGGAGAGGAATTTCTAATTTTGGAAGAGGAAAGCAGCTACCCTGTAAATCTGATGATAGGGAGCTGGTTAGCAAGTACTGCAATATTACCCTGCTCTAGCCTTTGGTGTCCTGCTAATGTCCTTCCCTGTCCAAAAGCAGCCAATCAGAAGGTCAAGAATAACTGAGTCTATTGATGAATAATGGGACCATTTAGATCCCATCAAGATCCCAAAGAGAGCCCAGTTCAAGGTTCACCCAACGGTGTGAGCTAGAGCTGGGGGTGGGTTGATCAATTTATGGAAGTTCCCGTGTACTTCAGTTGACTAGGAATTCTCTTTCAAAGATGAATAAAGAATTCCTTGTTGACTAGGAATTCCTTTTTAATGATGAATTGAGATTACATTTTATCAAGTGCTTTTATTCTGTTCTTTTTCATATTATCAGGTAACATGTCCCCCCTTTAGTCTGTCAGTTGGTAAATTATCATAATAGACTCTGTATGTTAAGCCATCCTTGCATTCCAAAAATAAATCCTACTATATCATCATATTTTTAAATATCATTAATTTAATTATTAATACTTCATGTAGGTATTTTGCATATGTTTATAAATGAAATTGGTGTAATGCTCCTTTTTGAACAGCCCTTGTTCTATGCTTATATGAAATTTAAGGTGTTGAGTAAAATTTATTTAAGATTAGAGCTTTCCTTAAAAAATATGTTGGAAGTCACCATAATAATACTACTGGGGCCAATGGCTTGGGATTTCTTTTACTGAAAAGTCTATATCTTAAATAGATATTTCAGACTTTTCAATCACTTTTGTAAAATGTAGTTATTCATGCATTTAAAGAAAGTTATCTATTTTACCTAAGTTACAGGAAGGTATATGACACTATTTGTATTCTCTTAGAATTTTTAAAAATCTCTACTAAAAATGGGCTTACGTCCACTTTTTCATTCTTCCTTTAGCTTACATTACATGAGACTGGACGTGTGATGATTTAATGATTATTTTGTTTTAATGTTTTGTAATTTGCATTCTAATTTCAAATTGTAATCAATTTCTTTAGAAATACATATTTTAAAATTCAAAGATACAGGACATGGGGTACTATCCTTTGTTTTTTTTGTGTTCTAATTTTTTGTATTGTGGTCAAAGAGTAAAACCTGGGTGATATCAATTCTTTGGGATTTATAGAATCTTTTATAACTTACTATTGGACCAATTTTTGTAAAGTTTTCATATGTGCTTAAAAAGAAGTATCAACCAGCTTGAATAAGTAGCCATGTGGTCTCTTAACAACAAAGCCAATCAGCTCTGGAAGCCATTTCAGGTAAAACGTATTCTACTTAAGACAATTTCTTCAGTCACAGATTCAGTCCAACGTCTATGGTCATTAGCATATAATAAGTATGTGTACACATACACACACACGCACATGCACGCACAGAACATCTCCCCACAATGCACTATATTTTACCTTTTTAGTAAGTAAGGTCTGCAGTTACTGCCTGACCAAGCATTCCCAAGGAGGTCTGCAGATAAAAGAAAAAAATAAAATGTTTGCAGCAAATAAGAGAAAAGAAAAATATATTGGTGACATATATATATATATACACTGGGCACTGTCAGGTCATCTTCTCAGGGCATCTTAGTGCCCACCATTAGGGAAACTTAATCTCTTTGATAAGAGCACCTCGTGGCTATGTGGGAAAAGCATATCCTTCCCAAAGACAACAGGCTCAAAATGCAAAATAAAAGACCTAATGTGGATCTCTCAGGCACTAATCAGTGGATACAAATGGTATATCAGGGATTTTCTAACTTTCCTATCAACCTTGAAATAGCATCATATAATCAATCACCTCCCGTTCTTAAGATAAATCTAGTCTCCCTGTTTTCCAGGAAACAAAAATCACTCCAGGAGTTCACTTCACCCTGTGTTACCTCTTAACGCCAGTAGATGGCAGCAGCGGCCAATGACTGTATTGTCCAGACGGATTTCTTTTTTCTTTTTTTCCTTCTTTAACAGGCAGAGCAGAAAAGCACTTGGGAAAGCAAAGCCCTTTATATAGTAAAAGGTGTGTAAGTATCCTTGAGGTAGTCTTTCAATAGGCTTAAATTTTCATTCTCCTGCATCACTGATCCCTATTTGAAGGCGGACTTGGAAGAAAAGCATCTAGTGTGTGAGAATTGCAGAAGCACTAGACCACTTTCCCCTCATAAACAGAATGTGCCAATGTTCTCCCCTGACTACATCACAGGTTTTTCACTATTCTAAAGATACTGGAAATATAAAAGCACTGTAGAAAATATTGTCTTGCCGTGGGCCATGCCGATCAGATTTAAGATGAGGCAAGCAGTGATTTTAGGGACAGCAGAGATGCACGTGTGGAAAGCATCTCACCTCTCAGTACAATGCTGACATGAATTCCTTCACCAAACAGGACCTCCCCTCACGTGCCTTGCAGGGCGCCAAGGACAGGGTCTCAAAAGGAGGAGGGGGCATCTTTCAAAAGCACAACTTGAACAAAACAATAGAAAGCCTTCTGTTTTTATGCTCCTTGGATAAACACGCATAAGGGAGATACTTGGAACATAAAAGTGTTCTGTTCTTAATTTTTGTGGAATCTCAAAATTTGTTTTCCATAGTGACTACACCACATTCCCACCAACACTGTACAGGAGTTCTTGTTCTGAGCGTCTTTGTCAAGACTTATTATTTCTTGGTTTTTTTGTTTTGTTTTATGAGAGTCATTCTACAGGTGTGAGAGGATATTTCATTGTGGTTTTGATTTGCATTTCCCTAATTAATAACTAGTGATGGTAAACAATCTTTTCATGTGCCTGTTTGTTGTCCATCTATAATTTGAAAAGATGACTGCACCCCTACATTCATTACAGCCCTACTTACAATAGCCAAGATGTGCAAACACTCTAAATGCTGATCGATGACTGATTGGATAAAGATGTGGCATAAAAACACAGTGGAATACTACTCAGGCAACAGAATGAAATCTTGCTATTTCTGACAACACGGATAGGTCCTTTATGCTTAGTAACATAAGTCAGACAGAGAAATATGAGCACTATGTGATTTCGCTCATATGGGGAACATAAATATAGTAAATGTACAAACCAAGTAAAAAACAAAGCCTCTTAGACACAGAGAATATATTGGTTGTTACCAGTAAGGGAAGGGGGAAGAGGGCTGAAGGAAATCAATTGTGTGGTGGTGGCCGGAAACTAGACTTTTGCTGGTGACCACAATTCAGTGTACACATTTGTCAAAATATAATGGTCTCTACTTCAAGCTTATATAATGTGAAAAAAAAATTACCTCAGTAAAAAATATGTGAAAAATTAATAAGACCCTCTGGGAGAAGGAAAATGGCCAATGTAAAAAAATAAAAGTGATTTATCTGAAAGAGAATAATTAACTGTTAACTTCACTTCTGAGTTTAGTTGAATTCACTTCGTCAACATTCTGCTCTAATTGACTTATCACAGTTTCCCCTCTGAGAGAATGAAACATGCAGATAAAGTCTCTGTAGAAAGAAAATATACAACCCCACCTCCTACTCTTTTTGAAGAAGAAAGAGACCCATACTTTGTTTCTGACCTTGGGGACATCTCCAGGCATTTGATGTGTTGGGCACTTGAATTCCATCATCTCACCTGGGACTCCCAAGGACCTTATGCCATCATCCTCATTCCATAGGAGGAAATTGAACCTTACTGAGATTAAGTAAGACATCTAGGCCACACAACAACTGCAGGACATCAAATAAAATGGTTTCATGATAATGAGAATAAGAATTGATTGCCAGCCAGGGCCCCTGTCTGTGTGAAGCGGACTTTATGTGTTTACCCCAAGTCTGCATGCATTTCCCCCAAGTGCTCCGGTTCCACCCAAATCCCAAAAATGAGTGTGTGAGGTTCATGGTTGTGTCTGCATTGTCCCAGTTGAGTGAGTGTGGAGGATGTCAGTTCACCTGCTATGGAAGAGTGTCCTGTCCTGCAGGAATTCCCATCTTGCACCCTGAGCGAGGCTCTGGAATAAGCCAATGGGAAAATGAGTAAATGAAAGAATGAATGAAAATAATTGTTAATATTAGAAGTGTCTGGGGTTTTTCTGCAGAAGTTTGGTCATGTTTTTGTGGTCAGAAATATGCTATGAGACTTAATTCTTCTTTTCCTTGGTGAACCTATGGTAAAAGTGGTTTCCTGATATGCTGTGTTTTAAGTCACAGTTTCCAAGTATCTATCAACAATGGTGTGGACTTACTGTATGAAGGGGAGAAGGGTTGCAGCCTCCAAGGTCAAGACTTTCTCCTTCAGGACTATAGACTTGACAATGTGGGAATTGACACACGAACACAAGCTGAGGGTTTGAATTCAGCCCAGGCGCCTACTCTGTCCTTCCATGGGCCATTCCCTATCACGTTTATCTGACAGGAAGGATCAGAAGAGAGGGGGGTGGAGAGATGTGGGTCTGACCCACTACTGAATCCATAACACAGGTCTGTAACCACTCCCTATCTCCTCCATGGTCACTGGGCAGGCTCTTGTCTGTGTTTATGGTAGAGAAATGCATTTCCATTTTACTACCTGTCTCCTTAAAATTTGAATTGCTTTTGAACTCCACAAAGCTGCTTCTGCTCTACAGTTTCTCAGCAGTCCAAACTTCATGGCTTTGGAAAATAGTGATGACATTTCCTCCATCCATAATTCCATTACAGTTAACAGAATGGGCATTTTCCTCAGCTTTATTGAGATATCATTGACATAGAACACGGTGTAAACTTAAGGCATACAACATGGTGATTTGATACATTTACATATTGCAAAGAAATTTGCCTCCAAGAATAGAATTTGCCAATGCAGTCATTCCTTCTGCATTGATTAGACTTCTTCAATAAAGAATTGTTCCTCATCAAGTGTTACCTGAAACAAAAAAACCCAGTATAAATGCTTGATTCTTTCCCTTTATTTATCTCTTTCCAGAACAGTGAGCTGCTGTCTGTGTAATCTCCAAATGAGCATATGGATTTTATATATTTGATGTGTTCCAATATGTGGTAGCTATTATTTTTTTAATATATATTTCCATATACATAACCCCCAGTGGAAGTTTCTATGTTCTAGCCTTGGGACAAATAATATGTCTCAGGTTCTTCTTAAATACTCCCTGTCCCTGATCTAGGATTAGCCTTTTCTCCAAGAAGCCCAGACTCCTTTAAGAGGGAAATGGCACTTCTACATGACATTCTGGATACCTGGAATGACCACTATTACTGACATGCTCATGCTTCTAGGTCTTCCCAGTACACACAACTAGGAAATGTGTACTTTCTAGAAAGAGAAAAATAAAACATATGGGCATGCTAATATTTGTAATTCAAATCAATGATGATAAAATTTTTGCTTGAATTTTTTTTTCTTATTCTGAAAATCTTATCTCCTAAGAGCATTAACTTATCTAGCTGCTTCATCCACTCACTCTATAACAGTATTCAAAATAATAACATAAATATCACCACTTAAAACTACCCGAAGGAATTCAGTCTTCTTTGTCCTTCATTTTTGTCCTTAGGTGGTATTGCTGAGAGAGATACAATTCAAATGTCTTTAAAAGTCATTTGAAATAATTTTTGAGATGATTATTGCCACAAAATTGATGTAAAGTTAGATTCATTGTTTCCAGTTTATTTCAGACTTTTTTGGACTTGACTGTATTTTGGTACACTTTTCTCTTTGATCGAACTTTGTTTTTAGTTATGTAAAACATTTACATAATTCTGATGTCAAAAAAATAAAATAGAGAAGTCTATCTTTCCTCCATATGCCCAACTTTTCTGTTGTCTTATATTTTGTTCATTTTTGGCTTATCTGCGTGTTATAAACAAACATGCATTTCCTAATTTGTCTTCTTTCTTAACTGTAACATACTATACACACTGCTTTTCATTTTGTTTTTCTTACTTTACAATATGTATTTGCTATCACTCCATGTGAGCACAGCCAAGTGTTCCTCATTCCTTTCCGTGACAACACAGTAGGGCTTCGTGTCAAAGCTCCGTAGTCCTTTAATAGACAATTGGATTGTGTCTTGCCTCTCGCTAATTGGTGCTCTACAGGTGTCTTATTTAGTCCTTCCCAAAAATCCCATCATTGAGGCTTATTCTTCTCTTCGGATAGAGGAGGAAACTTCAGCAGAGGTAGCTAAGGAGTTGACCAAAGTCGCAGAGTTAAGCAGGGAGGAGGAATGAGGACGTTCTTGTACTATCATTTCTGATCTCTGCACAAGTCTACATGATTCACACTGCAGTGGAAATGTTAGTAAACACCTTTATTTTAGAGTTGGGGGAGGAAAAAGGAAGCATGTGCTTTGGGGTAGATTGTGGAGGAAAATTTAGCCTTAAGTTCAAGGCTGGAATTTCAGGTCCCAGACAAGCCTGTGGGAAGAGTATCTTAGAGAACAGCTGGTCTTTCTGGCACTGTCCCCAGTCAAAGGAATGCCAGACATCTACAAGCAGGTGGGTCTGTTTTGGGCAGAAAGATCTTAGTGTTGCTAAAATCACATCATGTCCCTTCCATTACAGTGCACTTTGCTCCCTAAGTAAATCCACTAAAGACTCTCTTGGAAGAAAATAGAGCCATCCATCACCAGTCCCTCCCTCTGCCAGACCACCTTTCTCTTCTGGCTCACCTTACAGACCAGTGAAGTCACAAATACAAAACTAACAAGCAGGCACGGCTTTGATTAAGTCAAAATCATTTGACAATCTCTCTAGAGGAGAAATTAAGCTGAAATTTGAAAAATGGCTTAGGACTTGGACCAAAATGTTTTTGTTAATTTCCTTTTTCCTCCCCATCACTCCATTTTTTTAAGGTAACATACTAACTCTGAAAGAAAATAAGTACTATCATTATGTTATTTTACAATGAGCATCTCAAGGTAGTGCCTTGTCTCAGAATACTTTTAGCCCAATGTTCTTTTATATTCTCCTCTCTAAAATAAATCAGAATAATAGAATAAAGACCGGAAACCACTGCAAGATACAGGAGTCATCAGCTTTTCAATTTCAAGACATAAATCATGCTCACTGCATATTCTTACCAAGGCAGAACAGATGGTCACTACATTTTATAGAGATTTTCCAATAGGGTTTAAACAAAAGAGCTTTCTTTTCCGCCTCAGTAGTCAGAATATGCCTTGCCTTGAGTAGTCTTGTTAATAAAGGCTTTATTGTGCCATTGAAAGCTTCTGAAACCAAACAGCACAAGTAAATCAACCACAGCATCACTGCACTGCAGAGTAGAGAGAGTGGGATAGGGCCTCACAGGGGAGCTGACCAGCCTCCCAAACCAGCCTGGCTCAACTGTGAAGACCTGTTCTAAAAACCCAGTGGGCCATCATTCTTCTGTCTATCTTGTTAAGAGACCATTTTTTTTCAGGTAAATCAGTTCCTGAAGTTTCACTCATTCTGCATATGTGAATTTACTTTTGCAATATGCCAGGCGTAAGAAAAAGTGGTAAGGAGGACACACATAGCCTGTTCTTTGAGAACAAGAGGAAGAGATGGGATGGAGGAAACGAGTTCTGTACAAGTGCTTCTGTACAGAAAAACAATTCTGTACAATTGACTTTGGCTACATAAGCTCTTCAGCTCTCTGTGACTCTGCTTATTCACTTGTAATTAAATCACGAGATTGGTATAAAGAGGAAAACACCAAGAATATATCTGGCATGTTAGGTGTACCATGAATATAGATTCAATTCATTTTAAGTGTCATTTCTCTGAATGTTAAGCCAAATCCTGTGCCTAATCTGCCTAGTATATCTTTCTCCTCCAGTGTTTTATTTAATAAACTCAAGTCTGTAAACTAGACACCTCCCACATTTGAAGACATCAAAACCGCAGAGTTAAATGGATGTGCCCAAGCCTTACATTTCATAGGAAGTAGAGCTGGGAACCAAATCAGTCACCTCAATCCAGTCCTCAAGTTGTTTATGCTTTTAACCCATTCCTTCTCTTCCCTTCGCTTCAAAGTGGAAAGCATCAAGCCATGAATACAAAGAGGAGAGCTACTATGAGCTCCATAGGTGATAGATAACCAGAGAAGCTTCTTGCAGGAGAAATGGAACATACACTCCCCCAGTAAGTTTTCCATGGCTCCCCACCGCTTTACAGTAAAAGTACAAGCAGTCTACCAAAGCCAGAAATCTTCTTGTCCTTTCGACTGCCACATCTAAGTCATCAGCAAGTCATTTGGCTTATAGCTATGAATTTATCCCAATACTTACACTTGTCTCCCCATGTCTACTGCTACTGCCTTGATCTAAGGCACTGTCATCTCCAGCTTGGCTCTGCCTGCTGATCTCCGGTCACCTCTTCCTGCCACCCTGCAATCGGTTCTCAGCAGCAGCAAAGCCGAATACACCTTAACACTCCCTCCCTCCTTTCCTCCCTCCCTCCCTCGCATCTTTCCTCTGGATGCAGACTCAGGAGGTCTGGTGGAGAGCAGCCCAGGGTCCTCCCGCCTGACCTCCTCCCTGTGTTCACAAGTGAGACCACGAGGCGGGTCTCTCTGGGGCCATTGTGTAGGCTCCAGTCACTCATGCCAACAGGAGACGGGATCCCCCCACACGGAGAAAAACAATGGCTCCTCCACAATTCGCTCCACATTCCAACAGTCCAAAGAGAGTAAACCCACCTCTCCGAGGACAACTGCCCTCGACAGCACCAGATGTGCCGACAAGCTGTGGGCGTCACTGCTGCAGCAGCACCATCTGAGAGCTGGTCCCACTGCCCAGGGACCCGACTCAGAGGAAGGACAGCTGCCTGGGAGCCCTCACCAGACATCCAGCCAGCCGTGCCTTGGCCTTGGAACTCCCTGCCTCCAAAATTGTGAGAACGGAATTTCTGTTGTCTTGAAGCCGCCCAGTCCACAGTTTTCTGTCATAGCACCGAGGGGGCCATACAAAGTCCACCTCTCTCTCCTCTCTCTCTCTGTCTCTCTCTGGAGAGAGTCGGTCAGAAACACACGGCAAGTTTATTAAAAGGAGCCCTAACTAGCTGAGGAGCCCAAAGGGGCTGGAAGGGTTACATCAGGAGAATGCTCACATATGTGCGTGTGGGACCTAAGCTGCCTGCCTCTCGCTCCCTCACTCGGGCAAGATGGAGAGTTAGAGGCTCTTTGGGGCGTGTGCAGGTAACCTGGAGAGAAAAGGCAGGAGTATCTAGGGGTGTGTCCTAGATGCAGGCCTGCTAAGCTGAGATCCCCTCCTGGGGTCTCTTAGGTTTTGCCAGTTAGTCCGTAATTCATACATCTGCCTGGTGCCCTGCAGATTCCAAGTTAAGGTGTCTCTGCATCCTATGTATATATACACATTTGTCTAAATTCACACCCTGACTTTCATTTCAAATATCAGTAAATCAAATGCTTCAGTAATAGTCACTATACTTCAAATTAAGTCCAGATTCCATACTCAGAATCTATATATGCAGGCTGTGGCGCCTCCTTATGCTTCCCTTTTCCAGTGGCCTCGTTCTTCCCACTCATTAGGCTGCAGCCATAAACACTGTTATTTAATCCAACACAACACATTTTGATTCTCACGTGATGACTTTGTACCCACTGTCTTCTTTGCCCAGGATGTCATTGTCTTCTCTTCCTGGCTTGCTTCTTCTTCTTGTTCAGACACGGATTTCTGATTAGAGTGACGGCACCCATCAAGACATAAAATACACAAGACAAGCAGATTGCGGAACCGGAGTGAGATCAGCACTGAGCCTCCAGGCCTGGGGAGGGTTGTAAACCAGCCCTCCAAACTAGGCAGAAAACAAAGCCCTAGTTTGTGCTGTGTATGCTCCCACCTTTTCCAAAGTAATGGGGCCAACAATTTAACAAGCCACTCAGAAAACTGCTCGAGAGCATTGTCACCTGAAGGCTGAGCATTCTACCCACATCCCTGACTTAGCACTGATGCGTGTGACGCAGACCTAAGCCACCCAGTGCATTGGCTTTCTCTTCGTCATGGCGATTGGTTCAGAGATGGCCACCTTAGCCAGTCAGAGACAATGAAATGCAAGGAGATTCTTGCTGTGCATCCCGAGAAAAGCATGTAATCAAGAGATGATACCACAGCATGGCCGCACCAGGTCAGCTGAAGGACTGAAGCCAACTCTGTGAAACACAGCCCTGAGGAACGGGACGAAAGTAAATCTAAATGACACAGACGAGCCATAAATCAAGCTCTAATTAAAACTAACTGTATCTAGACTTTTCAGTGGAGTGAGTCAGTAAATTCCCTTTTGCTTTGAATTGTATAATACAAGTAAATTTTGTTTTGTCTCGCTTACACATTCAGATCATCTCAGCCAGTGTCCCCTACAACATGCAGAAAGCTGATTAGAGACATCTGAAACTCTGTGGGTAAGTTCGAGGCAGATAGAATTTGTGAAGATTTAATCTGTGTGAATGAACAAATTCCCAAGGGAGAAAAGCACCATACTTTTCTTAAAATGCTACAGAATCAGAGATATGGAAACAACATGAGAGATTATGCAATCCAACTCCTCCATGCAGCAATTATGAAAACTGGTTGTCCAAAAGATTCCATAATTTGTCCAAGCTGACTTCACAATAGAACCGTGACTATACCCCCGATTTCCTGACTCCTCTGTATCCTTTCCCAAGTCATTGCAAATTCTGAGTTAGCATCTAATTTAACACTATATCTATACACACACACATATATAATGTGTATATTTGATATTATGATAATGAAATGCATAGCATTTTGCAGTTTAAAGAAAAGTACTTTGCTATTTCAGAGCAATTCATATAATTTAATCTTCTGGGAAACCCTGTAAAGTAGGTGGGACAGTATTTTAGAGAAAAGAAAATCCGGGTTTGGACATTTCCAAGGTCAAATAGCCAGTGAAGAGTAAGGCCAGTTCTAGAATCTAGGACATAATGTTCGCTTCCTTCAAGGCTTTTTGTCTCCTCTCTTGTCACTTCATGATGCCTCACTGTAAATGTTTACGGTGTAAATTAGCACAATTTTCAAGGATTTGAGACTTAAGAAACTTAAGAAAGATATATTCTAAAATGTGTGTTCCTACAATTCTTCAGGCTGCCAAGAGTCAATCTGCTTAGAAGTCAGGTGTCAGCACAAGAGTTTCATAGGAGGGTTTTTGTTTCTAGGACCACCATCACAAATACCACACTCTTACTGGCTTTCAGCAATGAAAATGTATTCTCACAACTCTGGAGGTGAGACGTCTACAACCAGAGTCATACTCCTACAGAGCTTCTGAGGGAGAATCTGTCCTTTGTCTCTTCCATCTTCCAGTGGTGGATGCCAATTATGGTCACATTGCACCAGCCTTTGCCTCCATTTTCATTTGGACTTTGCCTCTCTGAGTCTTCCTCTGTGTGTGCCTTGACTTGGCATTAGATTTAAGGGCCAACCACATAATCCAAGGTGTCCTCATCTCATAGCTTTTATCTAATTTCATCTATGAAGAGTCTTTCCCAAATAAAGCAACTTCACAGTTTCTGGGGATTAAGACATTTTATATATATATATATATTAAGGGACCACTATCTACCCACTGTGGGAAGCAAAGAATTTGTGTTTGTTTTTACTTTAGGAAAAGTGGTATTTATCCAAAAGTCAGAAACTTTTCAAGTGGGGTAAATCAAAGATCTGCACCACCAGTGATAACAATACGTCCTTCCAAAGATGCTCCTCAACTTATTTATCAATTTTGAAAAGATCCAGGAGATTCAAAATTCTCTGAAAAGATGCCCTGCCATCTGCCTTGTCTGCTAACTGTGGACCAGGGACTAGAGGAAGAAAAGGTATCCCACAAGTTGGGACTGACTTACATGCTTGGGCATGTGCTCTGTTTATATGACACCCTCTGCCAGAGTCAACCTCATACCAAAGGCAAACTTGAACTTGAAAAGCCACTGTTGAAGCAGGAGCTCCTGCTTATCTCGGACCAGCAAGGCAAGTTCTCGGCATCACTTACTCTCTTAGCATCAGTCACTAGACCAGCTGTGTTTCTTCAGCCAGCCTTTAAATGACTGACATGTGCTCATTTCCAACTCTAAAGCTATGTCTTTGGCGTGTCATTAACTGTAGAACTCACACAAAAGGCACAATAGTTCACCGACTAGTAGCAACTTATGGAAAAATACCCTCTTGTCCACACTTCAGGGACGGAAAAAAGAAGGTAGGCTAACCTCTGATGACCTTAGTGGACTCCCATTTAATGGTCTCATATTGGGTTTGGCCAATAGAGGACCCAGGGTGAATTGGAGGGAGGGAAGAAGAGAGGGAGGGAAGCAGCACTGTTTATTCCCAATCCCCCAGTGGTTACCAACAGGTGTTCTCTCGCTCTACAGAAGTTCTTGGGACCTCTGTGGTAACTCTCTCCACAGTCTTCTTTCCTTCTGGGTCTCAGGAAACACTCCTTCACCTCAGATCTGAAGCTAGAAGTCCCAGAGTAATTGACTATTCTTTGTGATTTTTCCTACATCCTAACCCAATTTTTTTAAATAGTCCTGCTATTTCACTTTTCTCAAATCTTCCTCATTCAAATGCACCATCTGATTCCTAAAGGACGCAGACTAATGAGACCCAATCCTTTCAAGGTGTTAGAAATGCCTTTATCGTCAGTGATCACAACAGCCTAGGAAACTGACATGTACAAAGGTGACATGATTCACCCTAAGAGACACAGCGAGCAAGAGAGGAGTTAGAATTTGAGTCCAGATTTGTCTCATTTCAAAGCCCTTCAATTTTCAGCAATTTCTTCCTTACACAGGAGAAATGTCTTAAAGTATGCTTGGAGAAACAGGAAGTTTTCAGGCAGAAAAATGCCAAAATGACTTAAATACTTTACTCAAAGTTAAATGTTATAAAGTCATCCTGAGGTCCCAACTCTCCTTAGTACTGCATGTAAAAAAAAATTTTTTTTAATCTACCCAGCAGCCACAATAATTTGAATATAATTTGCATCTTTACTATAGTCTTCTAAAAGGCCAGGAGTAAATTACATTTATAATGCAGAGCCGAGTTTCTTAAAAGCCTCTTTCTTTCCCTCATCATGCTCTCTATAACTCAGATAGAATAGCTTCCCACAAATTCTTTTTCTACCCTAAGTTCTCCAGCAATCTCTCAGTAAGCTCTTTGCCTTCTAATTCCTTTAATTTTTCTGTTCTGTTGATTGGCTTTGTTGTTTTTTTTTTTAATTTAAATCCTACCAATAACTGTCTTTTCTAATAAAAATCTTGTCTCTTCTAGGTTTCCTTTGGCTTTCGTGTCCCATGAAAGCACCTAAAAAGCTAGATTGATAACTATCAGGAGAATATAAGAAATTTCTGGGCAAAGTGGGAGTTTTGTTAATATTTTTAAATATTTCCAATATATTTTTCTGCCACATAATATTAATTTACTCTGTTTTCCAGGAGAAAAGATCTTGGTATCACATGTGAAAACTATACTAAGAATTAAATATAAATTAGAAGTACCTAGAGCAAGAGAAGGGTAATGCAGGAAGATGAGACAGTGAGGTTATTATTCCTTTGGTATCGTCTCCATTCCAACTTCCCCATGGTTTGTAAATGATACGAATATTTGTTTCCCTTCAATTGTTTGGGCTGCAGACAAACTTTATTTGAGAAACAGAATTATAGATGACTTTTCCTTATCCATCATAAATTGTGTTTGCACTTAGATGTATGATTATGAATTTGAAATGGTATTCATTTCCCTATCAGTAAACTCACCACCTGTTTTTCTATGTCTCAGTCTCTAACACAGAGACCACAGTCAACCTACCAGCACCCAAAACAGGCTCTACCTCCTGGAGAGGGAGATATGAACCACTGTCTTTCATACTGCTCTTAAACGCCTTCATTGGTAGATATTTAGGAAAAAGTAAAATAGTTTTGCAGTCAAAACCATCTATTTTAAGCTCTTTTAAAAGATGTTTTTTTGTTTTTTTTTTAATGAGGAAGGGAAGCAGGCAGGAAGGAAACAATGGGAAATAGAAGCACTCTATTTATTTAGATGCTCCTTTTAGTTGTTACCCCTCTTCCCTTCCAGGCCCTGCATCCAAGTCCTTGAGATGCTTGTGGACAGCGCCTCAGGCACAGGCTTAACCTAAGCCACCAGGGTGTGTGAAAGATAACATTTGTGGGTTGAAAGTAGTTTCTCTGAAGTAGTTTCAAAATAGAAAAGAAAATTAAAGAGGTTGATTAGCTCTAGAACTTAAAATCAGGCCCTCCCAACAAACGGTTCACCATAATAACAAAGATCTCCGTTTTTCAGGACCCCAGAAATGTACTCTATGAAGTGGAGCCGTCATCAGTGTGGTCATTTTCTAGAAGGCTACAGAATAGAGACGAGTTGGGGGAGGAAACCACCCTTTGCCAGGGTCGTGCCCTGTGGGAGTCTCTTTGAGTATGTTAGCAACTTCCCGTAGGTCACAAAACTGGAAAATACAAAAGTGAGAATTCGAAGACCATATCCATTGTCTGCAACTCTCCGCTGTCCTGAGCTGTGACATCCCTGAGAGCAAGCAGCTGGCTTTGTGGAGTCTCCCAGCGTTAACACAGCACCCGGTATATAAAAAGTCTATGAAAATATATGGAATCAATGAATACATGGCTGAGCTCTTTCTGACTTCAAAGCCCAGGGTTAGTCTACTCGACTTTTCTTGTGGCTGAAAGAACAAAACTCAAGCAGCAGCTGCTTGTAGATTTTGAGATGGCTTCTCGGCGGTGGATTGGTATCCGGGTAGAATTTCTTCCTTGACAAACGAAACCTCCCCGGTCCATACACGTTATCACTGAAAACTGCGTGGCACCACCAAGGGAGAAATACAAACCACAATTCCTGCTAGCCAACAAACCCATGATTTTGAGGGGTGGCGTGACTACATAACTTCAGTCCCCATTGTTAGCTTGGAAGCAAATTGCAAACCATAAGAAAAATTCAGCAGAAACAATTCCATTCTAATGAAAATGTCCACGAAGTCTTCATGCTGTTCTAGGGTGGTTTTGACCGCGTGTGTAGCCAAAATCCAGTCAATCAACCAATTGTTCACCTTGCACTCGACCAAATAAGTGCTCTGTCTTTTCTTTTTTTTAATTGAATTGATGAATGGCTTTGGCATCAGGTAGCCAGCTTTTACCCTGGGAAATAATCATCTCCTACTGGGACACCTATTCAGCGGTGTAGTAACGTTTTATCACCCGCCGGGCAAAAGTGCTGCTCTTTGCAATTTGATAAACATGCCCAGAGGCCCAGAGGTGCCCCCATACAAGTCTGATATGTAAACACAATCAAATCACACAGTGAACCAGGGCATCGAAATGCAATTGCCAACCCTTCTCTTTCACAACTTGGTAAAAAAAAAAAAAAAAGCCCCGTCTCTCAATCTGCACAAGCAAAGTAAGGGGCATTTTCCAGTTCTGGGCGGCACTAGAAGTGTCAAATACTTTCCATAAATATCTCCACAGGATCTGAATTTGGGGTTGGTTAATAGTTTCATAATAAACTGGAGCACTTTCAAAG
>RJWH01000947.1:410901-479064 GCA_004363575.1 Solenodon paradoxus
CTCTCTCTCTCTCTCTCTCTCTCTCTCTCTCTCTCTCTCTCTCTCTCTCTCTCTCTCTCTCTCTCTCTCACACACACACACACACACACAAACACACACACAGAGTGCCTCTAGACAACTAAGGACTAAAGTTAATTATTTAATTTAATTCCTGCCAACAATTGTGCAACAGACATCTCCATTTTAAGGATCTTGAAACCGAAGCAAAAAAACGAAACCACTTGCTCGACGTCCGGTACTGGTGAGTGCCCAAAGTGGAACCCCATTCCATGCCTTAACTGCTCCTCCGAAGTCCCTCATCTCTACAATATTCCTGCCATCCTGTGTTAATATTTCTTGTTTGCCGTGAACTCAGGCCATCCAATCCTCAGGTCTCTCAATTTGAGTTGTTTGTTCTAGGTAGTGAATTGAAAGATGTCTTTCTACATCTGCTTATTGATCCTAGATCTGACCTGGAGCCTAACTCAATAAATATAATCCTTCTTCCAAGTGACAGTCTTTCAAATATTTTAAGCTGGCAATCATGTCACCTGGAGCTTGCTTTCTTGTGGGTAAATATTCCTCGATATTTCAGCCTTCTTTTGTTGAGCCTGGCTTACCTTGCTTTTTGCTTTCTGTTTCTTATGTATCCCTCTTGAAATGGGACCCAGAAGATTTCAGATATCATTTGACCTCACCAAGAAGACCAGAAATCTCACCACCATCAATTTATTAATTCAGCAAAGATTAATATATCTCCACTCTACGCAGATCTTGTTTTTAAGCCTACATCCTGGGACAGCAGCCTTGCCTCAAAGTCTCCCAACCTCATGCACAGTGCCAGATCTCTAACAACGTTTCTAGAAACGCTAAGAAATCCTATGTGAAATTAATCAGAGCACCCACTGGGACTCTAGATAATGAAAATGAATCCACTTAACTGTCCCGCCTCTCTCTCTCCAAAACCTCACGGCCAAAGACATCCTATCTCTAAAAAGTTTATGAATCCTTAAGTGCTGCTACCAACCCAGTCATTCTCCCAGAAAAGTGGTCCAAAGTGGGCTTCCTTTACCAGAGTAGTCATCATCATTAATGAGGTACAGTCACCTGTCACCCTTGCTGCTGCTGACAAGATCATTCAGGGGGAGTGCTTGAGCTTAAGTGATTGTACATGGTCTGCTTATCACCGCTGGAGCAGCCATTATAAACTACAGAAAAAAGAATTTTCCTCAACAAATGGCTCCAAGACAGCCTTTATATCTCTTTAGAAAGCACGTAGGAAGCTTAGTCTTCAAGCTCGAATGTGTGAGAAATATTTAAAAATTTGAACTTTATTTGCATTGCAAACTCCCATGTTATCGGAAATTTCATCTTAGACAAATTAAGTGTCCCTCTTCTTTGCAACAGTTTCCTCTAACTTGGGGGGAGTTTATGGAGTCCTTATGCACTTTTGAGGGGGTGAAGTCACCTTATTTATGTTGTTTTTTAAACTCATAGACATTTTACTGAGCTGTCTCCCTCCTTAGGTCGCCTTTCTGATCTTCAAACATTGACTCACTCACACCTGGGACATGTCACCTCCATTCTTGACCATAGGCTTTCTCCTGATTAACTTCCCAGGCACTTGGGAATATTCTTTGTAGTCATGCCACATCGAACTGTGGAAAACTCAATAGAACTGCTTACATCTCTTTTCTCGTTTGCATTCTCCTTCTCCCAAATCTCTGGTATAGTCTACACACACACACACACAGACACACACACACACACACACACACACACACACAGTTAGATTCTCCCTGAATTTCTAAATTGTTGAAAAACAAAAATCAAGGAAAGTGTGTGTTCTGGTAACCTAGCATTCTAGTGCACGCTGGGTGCAGCCCACATACATCCCAAGGTCCCAGGTTCAAGATCTCAGTCTGGGGGCAGCAATCAATGTGAAAACAACTAAATAAAATAAAGTGCTATTCCTCCTCTCTCTTCCTACCTGCCTGTCTGCCTACCCATTTCATTCTAGCCTGCACTTTTCCTTTAAATTTTTTTTTTTAAAGAAGAAAATAAAGGAAAGACTCTTGTTTATCCTCCCTGTGATGATCTCAGGAGCTCTTTTTCTGTTACCTACATAACAGAAAGCAATACTAGGCATAAAAACACTAAAATGGATATCCCATTAGTCTTCTGCAAGCATAAATTGAGGACCACAAAAAGATGGGAAGATCACTCAAGCTTGATGGCTGCCCAAGTGAGAATGGAGGAAGTCTTCTGTTTGCTATTACAGTAACATCTTATCCATAGGGGATATGTTCCAAGACCCCTGGAAACAACAAAGAGTACTGAGCCCCGTATATACTATGTTTTATTATAATACCCACGATAAAGTTGAGTTTATAAATTAGTCATAATAAGAGATTGGCAAATAAAACTATGACAAAATAGAACATTTATAACAATATACAAGAATAAAAGCTATATGAGTGTGGTCTCTCTCAAAATTATCATTTTATGCAAAATTATTATTTTATGCAAAATATTGTGCATAATAGTTTTGGACTGGGGCTGACCACTGGTAATTGAAATCACAGAAGGTGAGATCACATGTAAGGGAGGGGGAACCAATGTACTATCTCCACTGTGTACGTGACAAAACTAAGACAATCACATACCTAATAAATAGAATCAGAATTTGGGCCCAAGAAATCTAAACCCAGAATAATGCTCTTAACCATGTATGTTTGTGACAAGGAAAAGATGAAGGGAGTAAAAAGAGAAAAAAGGCCATAGAGAACTAATGTTATGAAGAAACAGAAGATGTGTAGTGCCATAAGAATGTGCAATAGGAAAGAGAGAGGATTGGGGTGGGTAGAGGGATTCCAACCTAACTGAAGCATAAGAATAGATCTCTCTGAAGAAGTGTTATTTAGGCTCACATCTATTGAAATCTGAAAGGATGTATAGGAACTAACTAACCACCAGAAATTTTAAAAAAACTGCACATGCCTTCTTTCAGGTCCACAGAAGTAGTACTGATCACAGACGCCTGTGGACCTGCAAGAAAGCCAGAATGGCTAGAACAGAGAGCATCTTGGGGAGATTGGTGAAGTCTGGGAAGCTAGAAAAGGAAGCAGAAACTACCACAAACTGGGCCTTCTGAACTAGGTTACTGATTTTTACTAGACATGTCCATTCCCAAGAAGAACCTCAAGACTTGGGTTTACATTACTTCTTCAGGCATTCATCATGAATGAACTAAGATGATTTCAAGCTTACAAGGTAGAGAATATGACTAGTTCAGCTTGATGAAGGAATCCCTGTCTTATCCAATCAGCTCAAAGGACAAAAATCATGTGATCATCAGATCTAAAGAATGTGAGGAAGAAAGGGCAGTGTAATATAAAAAATATCAAATGCGGATTCCTGCATTGACCAGTATCAACTGTCACCAAAAATAGCCAGCTAATCTACTGGCAAAATTAGTTTATTTAGAAACAGTCAAAAGTATGACAGTTAGGCATATGAATGCTATACATTGCCAAATCCAAAGAATGATTAAGGGGTTTGCTTATATAGGAAAAAAAGGGGGTGGGAATTGAGGGACTTTTCTGAATAAGAGTTCATGGGAGGAGACACCCTGGGGTAGAATTCTTACTAAGCAGGATAAACAGTCTTCTTTGGAAGAATAAAGCAGATGAGACCCTGTTTGGAAGTGCAAAGCTACCCTTCTTCCTCTCGGTAAGTGGAATGAAGATGTGTGTTCAAATGATGATAAAGATGATGCGTGAGGACTCTCCCTTACAGGCCATCCTCACTCCAGTTTTAATTAAATTTTTTTACTTACTTTCCATACCAGCATCTCTGAAATCACAAGATTTGAGTCAGACACACTTAAGTTACTGTGATCAATGAGTGTAACAGTAAAGAAAAAATACATTAAAAATTCATCTGATGTTCATTAAGAAATCATCAGCTCCAGCAGCTCTGACAAAAGCCCTAGCTTGTCTGTCAAGGGACCATTTTCTCAGTAGCAGGCATCCCATCTGAATACTCTGCTGTTAAGATTTCTTGGGGTGTCCTGAACTCTGTTCTCCTATCATTACAACCTAGCTCTGTGTCTTCTCTTCCGATAATTCAAGAGCCAAGAGCAAAGACCTCATTGAGCTGAGCATCACTTTGGTAAGTGACTCACTTAACCAGTTGAAGAGGACACTGTCTATGGGTCGTTCTTAAAGTGGGTTTGCTGTAGGGCAGTGCCATTTTCTCTCCAATTAGCTGAGGGAGGTACGGTACTGTGAGTGTAAAAGGTGATGATTGCAATCGGAGGCTAGAACCACAGCAGATCTGTTTGCTTTAACTGGTACAATATCACCTCCCAACGTATTTTTTAATGAATTGTTCAACCACCATTTTTAATTGAGAACTTTCATGTAAAAACCCGATTTCCAGCTTCCTTTGAAAAACTGGCATATCAGAAAACACTGTCTATAGTCCACAGACACTGATTAGTGGCTGACACCTTTAAAAGGGCTCTGAGCTCTCCAGTTTGCCAATCCCCCGAATCCCCCTGCTGTAAACTAGCTTCATTCATTTACTGACACGCATGACCCTTGTTAAGTCTTTGATTTGGAAACTACTGAAGCAAATAGTTATATGCCATCCTTTTTTTCAAAGTGAGTTTAGGGGGAAGCAGGCACTGAAAGAGTCACTAACTGCAGGACTGCCATAATTTCAAATCCAGATACTATGCCTAGTAAACTGTCACCACCGATGGCAGTCCCTGGAACAACGTTGAGACAGCCCCTGAGCACGATGAATCAGCGGACCGACAAGCTGCTACCTCAACTGCAAGTGACTCCTTACCCTCCCGTGATCGCCTGACCAGACTTGGCCTGGGCATTAAAAAAAAAATCAGATAAATATAAAGAAAGGATTTCCAGGCACTAAACCATTCCCATTCCATATCTTAGGTCATTTTTCTCTGTCCTAATAAAGCTTATTACAAAACACAGTAATAATAGGGTCTCCCTGCCTACATACATGCTCCTTCCGGTTATCAGATGGCGCAGAGGGGTAGATGCCTCATGCTTGTATGTTGGGCACTTACACTCTCAACCAGCACGTTCATGCTTCAGTCTTGAGAAGAAAGGCAAGCACTTGTGGTCAAGGCATTTTGCAGGCCACACTGGAGCTACTTCCCTGCTAGCCAATGACCTTGGGTAAATCATTAGTCTGTTCCAGTTTCCATTTCTTCACCCCACTTACAGTAGATAATCATGTGGACTGAATGCAATGTTTAGCGGACAATTCCTTCACCCATTTAGAATGTAAAATAACTTCAAACCCAGCTGTTGGAATATTAAAATAAAATAAAACCCCTCGAGCTCAGCCCTCATCCTGACCTCAGAAGTTCCTTTTTGCCTCTTCCAAGTTCCCACTCTTTTGCGAGCCTTTCTCCATCCAAATATCCAGTCCTAGTTTTGTAAAGAGAAAAGAGACTGTCCCACAGGTGACTGCATAATTTCAGCAAGACTGCAGCTGTCACTGTCACTGTCGGGGTGAAGGCCCTTTGACTTCCTTTGTGGATTCACTCGCAAAGCATCCTGCTGTGCTCTGACCGCATGCCTCTGACCGCCAGTCCCATGAGTCAGGGAGGGGCCCAGTTTGACGCAGCTGCTGTGGTCAGCAGACATCTGCCATACATGCAGAAAGAAGCAGTGAATGCAGAAGTCTGTCTCCCCTAGAGGTCTGTGCTGCCAAGAGTGCTTGATGTCCCTATCCCACCTGCAGTAGCAGTTCCCATATTACAGGCATTTATGTTGCCCAGCGCTTTTCACTGACACACACATTCACTTACTTTTCCAAAACGTAGCTCCACCCCAACATGCTCGAATTGGAAAGCGTTTCCAAACTGAGTAACACACTGGCAGAGCTCCCATTCTCTCTCAGAACTTCTTGAGTTCCCCCCAGGTCCCTGAAGATCAGCAAAGATTCTCCCTCTTACACTCTCAAACCCATCTGCATCTCCTCAACTGGATGAGTTTGTTTCCTTCACGGGAAAACCATTTAAACATATGAAGGCCCCAGACCAGCACCTAACACAGTGGATGTTCGTTTCTCACCTCGCCTTGTGGTCTCAGACACCCCTGTACCCTTCTTAGTGCCACCCACATTTTATACCATCAAGAGACCTGGAGACAGGTTAAAATGGGGACTGTTAGACTGCTCAAGTTGATGCTTCAAGACACTTGTTGAGGTATTACTATGATGTTCTACGCTAAGAAGATGGAGAAATAAATGAAGTGAGTATCACAGAGGAGGGGCAAAGAGTGTACTGATTCAGAGCATGGATGCTGAGGACAAATAAAACTAAACCTCAGCTGCGTTATTTCCCGTGACCTTGGGTGAGTCGCTTATCCTCTCTGTGCTTCAGTCTCCTTGTCTATACAATAAGACTGTCATGAAGATTGTATTGTAATTAGTATACATAAAGCCTTTAGAAGAGTCCCTGGCATATAGAAAGAAAGAAAGAAGTCATTTCTTTCCATTTGGATGAGTCTTGCCACCCCATTGCTCCAAGCCCTTGCTGACATATAAATGTAGACATTTCCCTGGAGAAGTAGTAACATGGTACTTTGGAAAACCAGGAGAGAATATCAGACCCTACAACCAGCGAAAAGACATCACTTCCCTCATTTGTCTACATGCTGCCACTTGCACTTTCCACCAGGTATAAGTTGCTGGTTATGTTTTATTTCTGAAATACCTTCTTTGCTACTTGTGAACAGGAAAAGACAATTTTTGTCACTATGGAAATTGAAAGGGCCCCAAATTGTATTACCTTTCTTACCCAAGGTAAGGAACCACTGAGAGTCAGAGAAGTATCAGGCAAATGAAAAACAAAATGGCAGATTTAATAGTGATAAACCTGATACAGAAATGCAGCTTGGGTATACAGCTACATTCAGTTTCTTTATACTAAGTCCTGAAATTGGATAGGTCCAGTCACACATAGTTCTGGTCTACCTCATACTTCCTCCATCCAGGACAGGAACTTTACTGCTAAGATTATCACATGGCTCAAAGATGATAAGAAAATACGATTCTTTTTTCATGCAGGTAGATCTTAAAGACAAGAAAGCTATATAGTGCCCAGTTTCTCTCTTACAATCACCAATAAAATGTCATTCCTTTGTCACCAACTGCAGTGTCTAAGGGACAGAAAAGACAATAATTGATAGTCCATGCTGTGAAAAATTGAATGGAGAACAATATTTTTCCTAATGATGGTATTTATGCACAACTCTTCCACACTTGCAAACCTTGGGAATCATTCATGTGATTTAACTTTGCTGAATTTCATGATACTTTCAATGATACAAGCAACTTCCAGCTTACTCCTTGTTCCTGAGACTATGTCTCCATCTGAATCATTCAGAGGCTCCTAAATTTCCACAAATTCTCACTGTTTCCCAGTCCCTGCTCTCAACCTTCATCTGACTCTGAGTAGGCTTTCCAGGTGGCCTTAAAAACGTGAGTGATTTCACTGAGCATTTTCATTTCTTGTCCCAAATTCTGTATCTATAGGCTCACACCGCCTATTTCTTGTGAGTACTTCATCTTGGTTATCCCCTCTGCTTTTCACCAGGGGCTGCCTCTCTACCTCTGCTTTTCCAAGACCCAAGACAACACTCAAGAAAGAAGGAATGGAAGGAAATGGTTGGGAGAAAGAATACAATAAAGAAGGAAGGAAACACTGGAAAAGGAAATAGAGAGATTTAAAGACTACTGTTGTCACTGATTGTGAAAAGAAGAAATCCTATTAATATTTAAGAACAGTTATAATACGCAATAGCTTCCTGAGCTTGGAATCCTTAAACATTCTGGCCTTCTATGTTCAATTATGAAAAATAGATTATTCACTTTGGAATACATCTTCTCTCTTGGCTGCTGCAGCCTGAGAATCATCTACCTTTTGGTGCAGATTAAAACAGCAAGCAGCAATTGGAAAGTTGAAGAATGGCATTGAAATAGGTTTCCAGCAACAAGTGCTTTGGGAGATTACAGAAAGTCTTTAAACATAACAGTGCTGAACTGAATTGCAAAATGAAATTTACTATCTACTTGCCACCAAAGGCAGAAACTGGAAAATGTCCTGCCCTGTGTTGGCTGTCGGTTGAACCTGCACAGAAGAAAACTTTATATCAAAATCTGGTTCTCATCAAGCTGCCTTGGAGCATGGCCTCTCATGGCTGTAATATTAAAGGAGAAGATGAAAGCTGGGACTTTGGAACTGGTGCTGGGTTTACGTGGATGCCACTGAAAATTCTTAGAAAACTAACTACAGAATGTATTCCTATGGAGCAGAGGAGCTTCCCCAGCTCATAAATGTCAATTTTCTGATGGATCCCCAAAGGATGTCCATTTTTGGTCACTCCATGGGTGGCCATGGAGCTCTGATTTGTGCTTTAAAGAATCCTGGGAAGTTCAAGTTGGTGTCAGCATTTGCTTCAATTTGCAGCCCTGTGATCTGTTCTTGGGGCAAGAAAGCATTTGGTGGATATTTGAAAACAGATTAAAGTAAATGGAAGGCCTATGGTGCTACCCATCTTATGAAGTCCTATCCAGGTTCTCAGCTGGACATGCCAGTTGATGAAGGGAAAGATGACCATTTTCTTTTAGATGGGCAGTTACTACCTGATAACTTCATGGCTGCCTGTCCAGAAAAGAAAATTTCTGTTGTTTTTAGATTACAAGAGGGTTATGATCATAGCTACTGCTTCATTGCCTCCTTTGTTCCTGATCATAATTTGACACCACACAAAATACCTGAATGCATGAAAATCTTCAGAAAAGAAAATCTTTACTATTATAAAAATTATCATGAACAGGATTACAGAGAACAAATACCAAAAACTGTATTTCATAATGTCAAAAATGCTTCATGCTGTAGTTGAATCATCTTCTGAAAAATATATAAAACCTACAGATTAAAAAAAATTATTATTCAATACATTATTACTTCAATGTATTGATCTGAGAAGTAACCAGACTCATGTCTGTGAAAGAGTCTGGTACAATTAATAAATATTTAGAATGTTAGTTAAAGGTAGGTATAAGGTATGCATTTTAAGTTATCAAAGTTCTGCCGAATTTTTCAAGACTCCTTTGGACCTTATCCCAGTCTCAGAAACCCTGAAATTAGTTCATATGCCTGGATTATGCCCACAGCTGCTACCACAGAGAGGAATTTCACTTGAGGCTCTTTCTACAAAACCATATCAAACATCTGAGGGTGAGCTGCTCCAATCTCGCTTTGCGTGGCTGGGGAGCCCACACCCTCACTGTGGCAACTGTAGGATAGGCTGTGAAGTAGAGGAACTCAGTGCTTATCTGAAATCTTGATAATAATAAATAGAGATATAAAGTCTTAAATGGCTACTGAAAATACCACATACAACAGAGGATGAGAGGGTTTGACTCGAAATAGCTACCCAGTTTTTCTTTCATGATTAAAAAAAGCTAACTCCCTGAATTGAATTCCTCGTTAAAAGTTTCTGCCATTCAATGGACCCCTGAATTTCTTCCATCACTGTCAGGACAGTAGGTGGAATGCAAGGCCTGGAATTTGGCTTGGAAAGAGGGCAGGTGCAAATAGAGATCGAGCATCCAGACTCCCACTCACATTAACTTTCCTAGGTCTGGAGACCGACCTGGTGGGAGCAAGTGACCTTCAGTATGTTACCTTCAAAACCTACAAGGGATACACCTACCAGCAGTCTTTCCAAAGAAGATCTTATGTATCAACTCCTGTAAGACCGAAATTGTCTTAATGTCTTTGAATCATCACCCAGTTCCAAGCACAACTCCTAACACATCATAGGTGGAGAGGAATCATTATCTGATAAAAACATGAATGAAAAATCAAAGAAAGGAAAATTTGAGGAAACAATGGGATGAATAGCTGATTGAATAAATTAATGACGACTACAGGAGAGGGTCTGAAAACTGCTCAACAGGACTTTTCAAAGTGCCTGTAACCTTAAGAGACATGCCTCGGCCTTGGATTTACAAATTCAGAAACCAGATTTTTATCTGTTATGATGAGATGATGAAATTCTCAGGGCTTTTACCCACTAACCAGTTTCATAAATCAGTGATTAATTCGTCAAAGTGTTGAATTAGTAATTTGCTAGGAGAAATCTTAACTTTCAGTACACAAAAGTGCTTAGTCCAATTTCTGATCCACAGTAGGCACATGACATTATTTATTGACTTGTGTACTATTTAGTCAATTCAACAAATATTTAATGAGTATACACTGTGAGCCAGCCACTGCACTTAGCATGGGGGACACCGTGATAAGCAAATTTGTCATGCACTGTCATCACAGAGTCTCTCCAAGTAACAAATCTGGGTGGGAAACTTCATTAAAATAGAAAAGGTTACTTGTTCCAGCTACCATCTGAGAAAAGCGAATCTGATGATCTTAATGGCTAATTTCACCTATCTCTAGAGGGACTAAGATTTACATCTACCTGCTCTTCTTGGTTTAGTATGTCACCCTGAGGAGAGGTGGTATTGCGTACCTCGGTCATGAATACAGTGTTTCATCCTTGTGCTCTCAGTCTATGATCTCATGAACTTCAGGCTTTGTACTGCACATTAGCTCCTCATTTTCATCATCTCTGCATCCACATCAACATCCTGTGATGCTTAGCATCTCCTGAACATTTGAAAACTACAAAATAATGGTCATGTTTTCAGAGTCAGAGATTCAAATGCATGTAAATATGGAAAGATTTATAAAGATGATGGCATTTTTGAAATTTCTGTATCATTACTCTGGGGAAAATCAGGCACAGAGTTACTGAAACCAGACATTGGAAAGAGCAACCAGAATTAAGTTGTGATTCACAAAGTAATGAAATGGCAAATGAGATAGTATTAGGTATAGACAGATGATAGATAGGTAGATAGATAAATCAGTCACAGATGAAAGACAGATAGATAGGCAGGTAGATAGCTATCTTGATTTTCACATGTGCATTAGTTTGCTGGGGTTGCTTTAACAATATCCTATAAACTGTCTGACTTACAGAAGAGAAATGTATTGTTTCTCAACTCCAGATATTAGAAATCCAAAATCAAGTCGCGGGTAGGATTGTAAGAGAGAATCCGCCCAGGCGTCTCCCCTGGCCTCTGGCGGTTTTCTGGCAATCGGTGGTGTTTTCTGGCTTGTAGAAGTATCACTCCAACTCTGCTTTCATCTTCACATGGCATTTTCCCTGGGTGACTGTCTTTGGTTCAAATTTCCTTTTTTACAAAAACACCGGTGAGATTGGAATTGGACCCACCCTAATGACTTTATTTCAACTTGGTTTTCTGTGTAAATCACCCTATTTCCAAAATAAAGTTACATTCTGAGGTCTAAGAGAGAGGACTTCAAGGTATCTTCCTCAGATGGGACAATTTAATCAATAACAATATGCTTGTTATAAGATTTCAACACAAGAATAGCAGCTCCTCCTTATCTCTAGGGGATATGTTTCAAGACCCCAGTGGATGCCTAAAACCGGTGATGCTATTGACCCCATATATACTGTTTTTTCCTATACATACATTCTTGTGATAAAGCTTAATTTATAAATACAGTATGAGATTAACAACAATAATAATAAAACAGCATAAATATAACAATATAATATAATAAAAGTTATGTGACTATGCTATCTCTCCGCTTCTCTGAAAATACCTCCCATGTACATAACATTTTCATACCATTATTGACCATGGCTAGACGAATCCATGTGAAGCGAAACCTCAGAAAAGGAGCAACTACTGTACTCGAGAAAATGGTTAAGAAACTTAGTCTCTAGGGAGCTGGACTATGAGATCAGAGAACTTTTATTTTTCACTTTCTACCTTTCGATTCTATTGTAACCAGGAGCATATACTATTTTCCTGAGTTAAAAATGACTGTGAGTAACTTCTGAGCCTTTCTTCATTATGTTACTGGAAACAGTCAAAAGAGCATTTATGAGTAAACAGGAGTTGTCCCAAGTATTTTGTACCTGCAACAAGCACTCCAGGATTTGTGTAAGTAAGAGGAAATCTAGATTCTGCTTCCAATGAGCATATTTTTTATAAGCTGTATCATCGAGGGTGTAAACCTGGATGCTTTCGGCCTAGGAAAATGGCAATATCCACGACCCAGTTTTTGAGTCGCTGCATCTTATTGGCTTATATCAAATAACATCTCCTCTGTTCTTAAAAGGCAGATTAATGTGGAATTGGCTGGCTGTGCTGTGATGCTTTAAACAGGCTCTGGCGATGAAGCCAAGCAAGGCCATCTGAGGCAGAGGCCCAACTCTACCACCTGTACACACGACCGCTTCATCGGAGTGGTTCCCCCGTGTCAGGCCTCCACGGCCACACGGGTGGGTCAGCGAGGGATCCTCAGTATATGCCTTTCATCAGTCGGTTCAAGGACAAGCCACCCAAAATTTATTTCAGCTGTCTCTCAGCTCAGTTCTCTGCTCTGTTGAGAGAAGCATTAGCTTAACAGAAACCTCTAGTTTCAGCTTTAGTGTTTGTATCGAAAGAAGAGACATTTTAATGTAAAATCAGAAAGAATCTATTAGATTCATCAATAAGAAATCTTTGTTTCATTCAAAATTTGCCAAGTACCTGGCTTGGTGCAGCCTGTGAGTGCAGTGGTTAGTAAAATGGGCATCAGAGCGAGAAAGACTTGGGTACTGACCCTGTCAAATATTTAAGGCCGAACCACATCATCTTTACATCATTCTGAAGGGAAATCAAGGCCGTGAGTGGACACATTTTCTCTTAGCCTAGCAAAGTTAGGCGATTCATTTTAAGAAATAGGCATAATGTTCTGTTATTAGAAGTAAACTAATTTCTCATCAAGGAGGAGAAAAGTTTTTCTAAGTAAATGTTTTGCCTATCCAGTAGCTTTCCACACACATTCCATAATGTTGTGAAGGAGCCATTTTCTCCCTCATCTTGTCCTCCATTCCTCACGTGATCTGCATCCTCATGGTGGCAAGAGATCCTCCATCTGTTGCACCTATTCCGCAAACAGGAAGAAAGTAGGCGAGTCAAAGGCACTCTCCCTGTTGGAATCCCTTCCACAGACTTCAATTTATGTCATTGATCAAAATTGTGTCTCACCACCACTGCCAGCTACGTTGTGGCCAAGAAAACCAAATACTTATCTCGCAGGTCTCTATGTTAAAAGAAAGTAAATGAGAAGATATTTGAAAATCAGTGTTGTGAGCCAATCCCTGACCAAGGTAAGGACAGGGAGAGAAGACCTCAGGTATTTCATGAGCTGTTTTTGTTATTTTTATTTCCACATAAAGAGAAGGAACTAGAGTTTAGGGATGTTTCAACCATTTGCTCAAAATCTACAGATAGGTTTCAACCCCTAGTCAGTCTCCAAAATTTTTCCTCTTCCAGAAGAACTTTGGCCCTCAGTTAAAAAATATAAAGTAACTAAAGCAAAGCAAAATATCCTCCTTACAGACGGAATTTTTTTTTTTTTTTTTTTTAATTTTTAGGACTTTACTTGCTTTGGAAAAGAATCTAGAGCTTCCTTTTAAGCAGCACCTTGAGCCAGAGTAAAGTTCTCTGTTACAATGTCAAAGTGACAAGTATGTCTGCACGTAACAAGATCCTTCTTTACTGGTTTGAAGACACAGTGGGATTGATAATTTAGTTGATTATTTAAGGCAGAGGCTTGCAGACGCTCCCAGGCCATTGCAGCGACTGCTCTCCATACAGCGACCACAGAATGCATCTATTTTGAAGCCCATGACAAAGTCTCCAGCTTGATTTAAGTACCAGTAATTGTCCCCATCTCTTACAATGGCTCGAATTGACAGGGTGATGTGTCTTTTACCTGTTAGGTATTTTCATTCATTTGGTAAGCAGAAGAAGTTTCAAACCATACCTGCATAAAAGAGACATCTCTGAGACTCTCTACAAAAAGATGAGCAACAAAGCACTTAGAAATGGATGGCTAAGAGAATAGCGAGGGTGGGGTTAGGAAGATATGTGTTGACTTCCTGAGACTATAACCTGTGAGTAAATGGGGACAAAGAGTAAGAGGAGCAGAACGGGAGGCAAATAATAACCACCAGCGCGAAGTCTGCTTGTCATTGAGGACACCAATGCCTGGAAATGTCGATGAAAGGTTCATCTTCACAGTATGTTGACTAACAGTTAGGAATGGGCTTCAGGGAATAAAGAGGTGGATCATTTCAAAGGACTGCCTACCTTCAGAAGTCACTTTGTCATAACACAATGTAAGTCATCGGTCAACGCATAGCATTCATGCCCTGAAAAGTGAAAGTTAAACTACCTGGTAAGTAGAATAAAGTATGAGTGAGATTGCTGGGAAGGTAAGCAATAGAATAAGAGAATCAGCTTTGGAAATTGAGGCACAGTAAGGACAAACTTGTAGTGATCATGTACTGAACTCATCTTTGTCATTCTACTTGGAAAAACTTGATCACAGGCTAAGGGAGACAATTGTCAGCTTGAGGGTGGGGGCCCCTGTTCAGTCAGGCACCACTGACTTATTGAGAGCTACCTTGAGGATAAATCTTCCCAGGAATAAGGCAGATAAGAACCCACTATGACTAAGAGCATGGAAAATGAATTCTTATTATGACCTTAAAAGGTTTGGAAGTCATACAGCAAAACCTTTCCTTAAATAATCAAACAATTAAGCGATTTCTGAGAACTGCACAGTGCTTATCCCAAAGTAAGCAAAAAGCTATTAGTCACCTGCTGGGTTATTCAATTGTTTGTTCAACATGCTCCTTAAAGTAACCTAATGTGCAGCAATTGGAGTTTTGGAGATATTAATGGTCAGGGGACATAAACTAGTGATCAATTTCCCTTAGCACTTTCTCAACTGAATTGTTGAATGATGTACCAAATTCACAACCTCTTGTGCCCCAGAGCTCACCTATTGGCAAATTTTGCATTACCTTTAAAGAGTTTCCCACCTAGCATTATATGTTCTCTAAGGACTGGAACTGTCCCTTCTTCATCTGTATATTCTCAGTAGGTAATAGTCTAGCATAAAGAAAATTCTTGATTTTTTTAATGTATGAATTCATAAGCTCATTTCTCTTTCAAAGATAAAATTCATAGTTGCTTAGGAAGATCACTTATGCCCAAGGTACATAAATAACTACTATCAAATTACTTTAATAAAAGTATTTAAATAAATTAGAATAAAATTAATAAGAGACAAAAAAATGTATGTATTGCCACAGGCCCAAGTTGCTCAAGTCCTGCGCATAATGCTTCCCCATCCCAAAGCATGAACCCAGGGAGCAGCAGCATTGGTAGGTAAAGACTCCCCAAAATGGTGCCAACAGCACAGCGATTATATGAAAGGTGATTATATCAGTGCTGATTAACCATTAATTCCCAAATAGTTTATCCCTCTAAGAAATATATTGTGGGCTGGTTTACAGAAAACAGATGTCCCCCAGATGATCTGTTTGGGAAAGGTTTTGCCTTATGCTCAGGGGCATAGAAACTTGAGAAATATTATCACTTGGGTGTGACCTTGGGAGAGGATTGTAAGGTTATGGGTTAAGTCACTGGGCTTACGTGGAGGATGAATAATTTTATTTGAAATCTTCTGCTGTATTGTTCTTAGAAAAACAACTATAAAGTCCACCCAGATAACCTCACATAGCAGAGAGAAATCAAGGTCTCTCATGTCTCTACTTATAAAGACATTAATCCCATTCATGAGTGCTCCATCCTCATGACCTAATTTCCTAATACTTAATAAAGTGAATCAGGGCTTAGAAATTCAGGTATGAATTTTGGGTGAAAAAAAATATTCATTCCATAGCAAATAGTTCTCTAAGGAATAGTTTTGAATGGTATCTTTATTCCTAAGTGCCCTAGGCATGATTTACCATTCACACAACATATGGGAACCATATTTTGTTCTATTACTTTATGCAGGTTCATACCGAATCATACAGATGATCTCAGCAACTAATAATTTGGGGGTATTTCAAATGAGTGTTTAATACATATTTAGTTGGCCAGAGAAAAACAGAATGTTCTCTAAGTAAAACTGATACTAAAAATATTTACTAATTAATTCAAATTCATATACCAAAACACTGAAGCAATATGGCAAAATCATTTTCTTTTCTCTGCAGTTGTTTCTCTTTCATTTTCTTGTGATACTTAGTAAATAAGACACCTTCTTGGGAGTCATATTAACGCATGCAAAATTGAGATAATGAAACAAATCATGGGATACAGCATAATATCATGCATTATTCATTTTTAGAATTCAACAGAAAGTCAGTTGTGTCTGGACATGAGTCACAACACTCAACAGAGATAGCTGGTTGGTAACAAGGAGGGCCTTTTTCTCTTTCCCTTTGAGGAAGCTCTCTATTTTGGCAGTAGCAGGGCTAATTAAGTCTCAAAACCTTATGCAGGATTCGGGTTGCTCAAAGAATCCATGATAAAGTTAGGCGAGTGATCAAGCAGAGATTTAATCAGAGGGTAAAGGCATGGAGCCGATCAAGGGAGGTTCAGACCCAGTCCGCCGTGCTAGTGGCCTGAGTTTTTAAGGAAAAAACCCACATGGTGAGGAAAGAGGCTGGAGAGAGGGTCAGCAGCCCAGGTTTCAGTTCCTGATTGGGCAAGGTGATATCGTCCTTTGAAGTTATTGGTGGTCTTCAACCTGTGTCATTCCTTTGTTTCCTAGGGGAGAGTCCGTCCTGGTCACATATCACACATGAGACACATCTCACATGTCAGATTCGTCCATCGGCTTTCCTTATCGATCTGGATGACCGCATGCGTTCCACCGGTGGTGGAGCCAAAGACAATTCGCTGTCTTGTTATCTGAACTTTAATCCCTGGTCTAAGGCTTGCTCTTGTGAGAGTTCTGACACCTAAGAATCCATAATTCTGATTTATCCTAGAGATGATTTACCTTCCCTGCTCTCCTAATCTCTGAACTCTAAACTACTGCCTTTGGTTCGTGCTCCATTAAATCGACTAAGACTCAGAAAGATCTAAGGCAACTCCATTTAGCAAAATAATGGGGCTTCAAACATATTTACAGGTGTTGCCTCACAGCCGTCTCTGCAGAAGCCTGAAAGAAAAGAGATGATATCTTAGACATGTTTATTTAATAAAGTTAACCCCAATAAGGTTCCCAGGAGATTCAGAAAGTTATTAAAGAAAATTAACTAGTAAAAATGCCATCAACTTAAATTGAAAGGAATGGATGCAGACAAAATGAATAGATCTTTAGACCCCTGGGAAGGTGACAAACATGAAAACAAGACTGACATTCAAGGGGAAAAAAAAACGGGGGTGGGGGCATGGAGAGGATGGCGATAACTCAGTGGTTAGAAATAAGAAAGAACCCACAAGATGGAGTCAAGAGTCATGAGCGATTGTTCTCAATTCTTGTCCTACTCAAGGAGCTAAGCTGTGCCCTGATAAATTTCAGAATTGTTATGGATTTTTGGCTTCTGTCTGCTTCTAATTTCACTCTTTTTTGAATAGCAGTGTCTAAAGTAATTTTTCTATGGGAGCCTGACCACTGCACTTCAGTTTTATGTAGAGAAGATGTATCTTTTTACTTCACAGATCTTTAGTTTGAAAGGGCCTATGCTCAAGGAAATATACTTAAGGAGTATCCTAGAAACCCTATTTCTTCCTCAGCCATCTAACGGACTTCGAGCTGATGTTGTAATAGAATGAGACTTCAGAAAGGGCTGAATATACTTTGCATGTGTAAAGGGTGTGAATCCTTGAGAACCAGAGTAAAGACTACGGTTGTCAGATTTTACTAAATGCTTTGCACTTTCTAGTATTTGCGTGCTTTATGCAATCCTTCTCACATTGAATAAGGCTAACTCGTATAATCAATAAAATTTTGCAAATATGATGAAGCATAACTTCTGAGACAAAAGACACTGTGACGTTTGACTAGCTCTTTCGTAAGTAATTCATTTTTCTCACATGTGCGTGGAACATTCACCAGGATGGACGATTTATCAGGCAACAAAACAGATCCCAAAATACTTGTAAATGTTAAAATAACATGAAGTTTCTTTTGCAATTAAAACGAAATGAAACTATAAATCAATAAAAAAGAAAAATCTGTAAAATTCATAAATATGTTTAAGTTAAAGAAGTCATCCTTAAGCAGCCCAAAGGTCAAAAAAAGAAATTAAAGGTAAATTAGAAAATGGCTTAAGAGATAAGAAAATGAAAACAAAAATACCAAAGATTATGTGAGGCAGTGAACGTAGCACTTAGAGGGACATTTATAGCTTTGAACGACTACTTTTTAAAAAGAAAGCCAAAATCAACACCCTGCTCTTTTATCTTACAGAACTAGAAAAAGAACAAATTAAAGACAAAGCAAAAAGATGAAAGTAAATAATAAAGATTAAAGATAATGTATAATGTTTCTTTCAAAGATCAAGAAAATTGACATACCTAGCTTGATCAAGAAAAAAAGAGATAATACTCAAATTCCTGAAATCAAGAATGAGAGTAGGGACATTACCACTGATTTTGAGAAGTGAGAAGGTAACAACAAATTAGATGACCTAATGATATGCACAAATTTAAGAAACACTTCAGTCTGCTATAACAGACTCAAAGGAAACAGAGAATATGAATAGATCTAAAACATACAAAGAACGTGGATCAGCAATCAAAAAAACTTCCAGTAGTGAAAATCCCAGGACCAGATGGTTTTGATAGTGAATTTTACCAAGCACTTAAGGAATTGACGTAAATCCTTCACCAACCCTTTTCTCCCAAAAAATACATGTGAAAGAAACCCTTTCTCACACATTATGAGGTTACTATTAACCTGACACCAAAATCAGAACTAGAAAAGAAAACTACAGACTAATACAACTTATAAACATCAGTGAAAAAATCCTTGACAAAGCACTGGCAACTCCAATCTAGTTAAAAATCAGCATTTTACTAGAAGTTTAAGCCAGAGAAATTATGGGGCATGGGGGTTAGGGGATCAGAGGAAGAAAAGAAGGAAAGTGGGAAGAATGGAGAGAGAAAAATGAGAGGTAAAGCTAACTCTGTTCATAGACAAAATGATCTTATATATGGAAACTAGAGTATCTGCAAAGAAAATATTAATACTCATAAAATAGTTCAACAAAGTTGTAGCATAGATTATCAGTTTATAAAATCAGCTGTATTTCTATACACTAGAAAATGAACAATCCAAAAATGAAATTAAGAAAACAACTCTATTTGCAATGGCATCAAAATTAAAAACAAACTCTTTAGGAATAAAGTTAACCAAGAAGGTGCCAAACTCACATCTCGAAAACTACAAAACATTGTTGAAAGAAATTAAAGAACACCTACATGAATAGAAAGACATCCTTTGTTAATGGATTAGAAGACATAGTATTGTTAAGATGTCAATACTACTAAAAGCAATCTACAGATTCAATAAAATGCCTCTCAAAATTCCACTTCCTTTTTACAGAAATTAACCAGTGGAAACTTAAATTCATATGGAATGGCAAGGGGACCTGAAGAGTCAAAAAAAAATCTTTTTAAAAAATGTATAAAATCTGAAGAACTCACACTTCCCAATTTTGAAACTTGCTACAAACCTATCTCAGTCAAAACAGCGTGCTACTGGTATAAAAATAAACAGACTGAAGAATGGAAATGGGACTGTGATGCCAGGCATACTGATACATTTCATGAAGAAAGAACAGACTTTTCAACAAATGATACTGAGACAATTGGATTGCCACAGGTAAAAGAATGAAGTTGGACCTCTATCACACAACATATACAAAGATGAATTTTTAATGCATCAAAGACCTAAATTAAAGAGCCAAAACACTTAAATGGAAATGTTAAATATTTGTGACCATAGATTAGACAATATTTCTTAAACGTGACATCAAAAACACAAAGGACAACAAAGCAAATACATTTAATACCTCAGAATGTAAAACTTGCATACATTAAAGGATACTATCAAAGAAGTAAAGAAGAGCTCCCTGACTGTATGACAGTGGGTACAGTCCACATGCATTCCAGTGTCCCTGGTTCATACACTGGGGTAAGTGGGGGAACAACCAAAATGACAGCTAAATAAAATTAGTAGAGTGCTTCTTCTTTCTCTCTCTTCCTGTCTCCCTCTGCTTGCCCTCATTTCCTGCCTGCACTTTTCCTTAAAAAAAGAAAGTAAAAAGATAGCCAGAAAATAGGGAGAAATACTTGCAATTCCTGTATCAGATGTATCAATAGTCATATATCTAATCAAGAATAAATAAAGCATTCTCACAAATTAACAACAACAGTAACAAAATAAACCCTTCATAGCTTGGGGGAAATTACCTGAACAGACATTTCTATAAATTAAATGCAAAACTGTCCAGTAAGCACATGAAAAGATATTCAAATTATTGTCATTAGGGAGACACAAGCGCACATCATCAGAAGCCTCTTCACACCTGCCAGAATGACTACAATTTTAAATAAATAAATAAAAACAGAAAGCAACAAGTATTGGTGAGAATATGGTAACATTGGAACTCTTCTACATCCTTGGGTTTGTAAAATTATGCAGTCACTGTAGAAAAGAGTTTGGCATTTCCTCAAAGGGGAAAACACAGGATTGCCACATGATCTGCAATTTTACTCTTAGGTCTATATTTAAGATAAGTGAAAACACAGGTTCAAGCAAACTTGTACACGGATGTTCATAGCAGCATTAGGCATAATTTCCAAAAAAGTGGTTCAACCCAATGTTCAGCACCTGATGTGTAGATAAAGTGTGGTACAACCATCACCGATTTCAAATTCCAGAGTATTTCCATCACCCTCCTACCCCTGACTCCTAGCAGCTAGTAAACTGCTTTCTGTCTCTACAGATCGGTCTATTCTGGCCACTTCAAATAAATGGAAGTCTATAATAGGTAGCCTTTTTGCTTCTGGTTCTTTCACGTAGCATTTTTTCAAGGTCTGTCCTTATTGTAGCATGAGTTAGTACTTCATTCTTTCTATGGCGGAATAATATTCCATTAATTGGATATACTGCGCAGTAGTGAGTCAACCATGAGCCAGGAAGCAACGGGGAAGGGAACAGAGACAGGCCTCCACTCAAAAGGCAGCAAACCATGAAATGGCACCAACCTCAGCCAGAAGCTCCTCATGGTCTGCTCCCCTCTTGGAATAGAGCCTGCCCTTATTCTCCCTATTAAAGGGTGTACAATCTTCAATAAATGTCACTTGCTTTTGCTTACTACTGTCTGTTACCACCTTTGTTCCCAGAGCAGGTGGGCTGGGTGAAATCTTCTCTCAGACTTACAAGAACCCTGCAGTGAGACCCCAATATCTTTGCACTAACAGTCGTACCACCTCGCGAATGTTCTAAAAGTCACTGAATGCTAAAATTGGTGAATTGTATTTCTGTGCATTTTGACACCTTCAGTTTTTTAAGTTTACAAATACTGCAAACAACAAAATATCAAAAAATAAAGCACACTATACTATTACACTCTTTCCTCTGCGTACTCTCTGTATAATTATCTCCTCATGTGATAATAATTTATTTTATTATCATCTTCTGTGGAGAGAAGAGAAAGCTAATAATGCATTTTTGAGTGTATTGAGCTGCATAATTCTTTAATCAAGTTACTCTTATACTATGTACAATAACTTAGAGCAATATTGTAGGAATTTCTTCACAGGAATATTTAGACTGCTTTGCTTTGATTTTTAGCAATTTAAATGCCATTTTTTTCCCTAGAATTGCCAGTTTCATCAGGACAAGATGTGTCAGATATGCTAAATGAAGAGCTATCCAAGACATTAGAAGCATAAAAATGCTCCTTGGGAAGCAGAACAGATCCACTTCACAGTTTATAATACTACTTTAGGCGTGTGTCTTCTAAGCACAGGAATTCTGATCAATTCTATCAAGCATGTTTCTCAATTAACAAGCATATGAGTGTGTGTATTTGGGGGTGGGGGTGGGATCATTGAGGAAGGAATTTTTAGACCAGCATTCTATATGGACAAGAGGCAAAAAGAATGCCATTAACTTACTCAGTGCCTCTAAAGACAATGATAGGACTCAATGATGGAAAGCAGAATGCATGCTCTAATACTGCTCCAGCTTACTAGAGGGGAGGGAGGTGGGGCTGGAATCATGTGGTAGAGGAAGTATTCATTATTTTATTGTTTTTCCCTTGTTTTCTTAGGTATTGTTCATAATAACATTTTTAACCTAAAACATTTCCTATTAGCCGTTCCTATGCAATTAGAAAAATAAACTGCAATGTAGTCAGTGCTTTCCATGACGACCATAAAAAGCGGTATCAGATTAGGGTGAGGGAAAGTTTAGTTAACCTTAGCTAGTAAGATAGTTAAAAGGTAAAGAGTCATTAGTGGAATCTTCAAAAGAGAGATGACCAACCCTTATTTTCTGCTGGATTTCTCTGAACACAACAGAAGGTAAAGAGTAAGAAACTCTATCTATTGAGAGCACATACAATAAAATGACCCAGATGTGAAGTTCTCGGGACTGCAGCTACTTCAGTGAGACTCAAGTGCATTTAGTGGAGTGATAAGACCCAGAAGTGAAGTAACAGATAAAGCTCATTGCATGTTTTGTTTCATAAATAATTAAATGCATAAATTCATTTGGAAGAGACACAAACATGTATTCACCCTTCGATCCAGTTATTCCGTTTCTAATCATTTATTTGATAAAACATAATCCAGACAAAGAAAGATGCTGTATGCATGAAAATGTTCACTTCAGCTTTAACCATAAATGCAAAATAACTCTAATTGACTTAAAAGCCTAATGGGAGATAAAGTGACTTAAAATGTGCACCAATGTAATTACATGCAACTATTTTAAAAGTGAGAGACATAGGACTGCAAAATACAGAAAATACAGTATAGTATTAGGTAGAATAAGCAAATGCAATTATAGTAACAGTATGTTTATAAACCTGTAAAAAGGCCTCTGTCCCAGACTGTGGTGGCCTTGATGTAGGACAGTGGTCAACTTCATGACAAACCAAGCAGCCTTATGAGTGAGGTGAGGTAAGTGCCTACTTATTATTGTCAATAATTATTCATCACATTTCCCCATCCATTCTCAGAAGGATACTAGAATTCATTTTATATTGCCTGCTCATCCTCCTCACAGGAAGAAATTTTGCCCTAAGGAAAAAGAAGATTTAAGCCCATTAGCCTTGACAATGACTGTGGGTCAGGAGAGCAGGAAAAGGGTAATTTTGAGCACAACTGGAATAGACTTCTTAAATAGTCTTTTGGCCCTACACCTTCTCTACCCAACCCCCACCTTCTGACCCAAGCTGCTGAGGATATTAAATAAGCAAATGAAAGATTAAAAACATGTCTCAAATAAATTGTGATCATAGGGAAAGCTATGCTGAGTTGTAATAGAGCATACTACAAGAGCATGAAAGGGATATTTTTCCCATTTCAGTGATTAATATTGAAGCAAGGAATAGAGATGCCGATGGTCACTTCACTGGACATGGAAAGCCAGCAGAGAGAGCACCACATTTGAGGTTAGGATAGAGAAAAGCATCAAGGCAAAACAGATACTGATAACCTAGGACTGGATGCACCAGTTTTTGTACCTGTGTTTTTGTTTTTGTTTGTTTGGTTTTTTTTAAAGGAAAGGTGTGAATGGGCAGGTAGGTAGGAAGAGAGAGGAGGAAGAAACATTTATTTGTATTTAGTTGTTCATCTTGGTTGATCCTCTGTTCCCGGGTTTTAAACCTGGATCCTTAGGATGTATGTGGACTATGTCCAGTGACTTTATCCGTTGGACCACCAAGGCACACCTGTGTGTTTGTTTTAATGTACACCCATGGAAAAAGATAAAAAGGTGAAATAGAGAAATAAAAAGCTGTTGTATAAAGATAAGGGGATTATTGTCTTTTTCCTTTTATCTAAAATGTTTTATGCAATTATTAATTTGTGACTTTTTTAAGATAATACTTTGATCTAAAGTTGCCTGTTTTATCAGGGCATAATCAAAGAAGCAAAATCAGTAGGGTGTGCGTGTGCGTGCGTGCGTGTGCACGCATGTGTGTGCGTGTGTTCACGTGCATGTGCATACAGACACACTGGACATTTATTGCAGGGATTTGACCTCATGTAATTCTGGGAGCTGGTCAACATTCACTGTGAGAATGCTGTCTTCCTGTCTGACGCGGCACTCCAAGTCCACAGAGCAGAGAGTCCCCAAGACAAAAAGAACGTAAAGCAAGATCAAGCTGGAACCCAGAGGGACAGAATGACACCCAAGGACAAAAACTAAAAGCCATGCCAGTTTCCACTAGTCTTAGTGTGTGTTCTACAGCAGACAGGCTCTTCCTCACAGTTAAACATACACAGTTGACACAAGGCGGAGAAACTGAAGCAAGGTCCTGGGGAAGGTGAAGTAGTTTCAGGCTTGCTCCTGCCTAATGCCAAACAGATGAGCTAGCAGATCAGTAATAACTTATGTGAGCTACAAAATGGCAGCTGCTTCACCTCACCCTCCATATCTGACCCTAACCAGAAACACACAAGAACAGGAATTTTGAGAAATGTGGGTTGTTCTGGTTAAGCTAAAATATTACAAAGTCACCATGAATTTAACTTATTCTTTTTGTTGATAGTAGCAATAGTTCCCATAACAAAAGATTGTGAAAATCTGAACCAAAATTAATCTTTCCCAGGTCTATTTTTGGTATTTATTCTGAAGCATTTTATTTAATCTCATTCAATCTCTTCCTTCAGTATAAAATAGATTTAAAAATATCATCTGTTCTAGACAGATTCCTTAGTTATGGGTCACAGAGACTAACCCTGACATGGGAATTCTCAACTTCGGCACAATTGACATGTAGGAACAGATAATGCTTTGTGATGGAGAGCTATTCTGAGCACTATAGAACTATGAGCAGTGTCCCTGGAATCACCCTAACCCATCAATGTCAGCCCCCTTACCAAACTATAATAACCACAAATATCTGCAGCTATGACTAAATATCCCTTAGTGGGTAGAATCAGCTCCGGTAGAGAACTACTGCTCTGGTGGGTTTAGGCTGAGACCTAGGATAAGAAACATTCTTTACTTAACCAAACTTTAGTCTGACACCTGAAACTTCTCCTAGACCCATCTGTGCGTCCTCATAAAATCTAGTCAAGTTTGAATCCAAATCCTCCATCTTCCCTATCTGATCACTCTTCATATCTAATCAAGTTCCTCACCCTCCACCATCCTCCAGGTGGTGTCTGATCACTTTGGCCGACTTCGACAAGTATCTTATTACATAGGTTTAACCAGCATCCACTTCTTAGTAATTTTCTATGCAGTGACAGCCCCCAACACTACTCCTTGGTCATAAATTCCCACTTGTCCATGCTGCATTTAGAGTAAAGCCCAGTTGAACTCCCCTACTGCAAAATTCTATCACAGTGTTCCCTACAACTATTCTGATACCCACCCTCTGCTCTGAATAAAGCCTTTGTTAAACTTGATTTAAGAACACTGAATATTTTCAAACAGGAATTCATTATAAAAAGTTGTTGAATAGTTCACAGATCTGCTAGAATAACAGATAACCAGGCTGAGTCTAGAGAACATGAAGAATGCCCCAAATTATGCAGCAGAATCAATTCAGAGGGGACATCACTACTGCTGCCACTAAGCACTGCCTACTGCAATCAACGAGATAGACACTACTGACCTTTGACATCGGAACCCCCATAGTAGTTCCACTCCTCTGTAATTTAAAGATTTAAGCCCATTACTCTCACCACTGCTGTTGCCAGTCACAAATACATAAAAACTTACTTGTTGCCCTATTTCTTCAGGTCACTAAACTTTTATTACAAATTTGCAGAAGAAGCATGTGATTAGAGATTGAGTTTATGCCCACCCATCTCTTAACTACAGAGGAGACTAGGGGAAAAAATTATCTTGGACATTGATTCTTATAAATGGAGAACTCTCCACACATAGGGTGGATTTCTAGAGCTGGGCAGACAGAAAGAATGGTAGTATCCATTAGACATATCTAGTCAATTGATTTGAGGACTGTGTCTGATAGTGAATGTGAAACACTTAGCAAGTATCTGACTATAGTTACAAGGTTTCCACTGCTTTCATAATGGCATGCTAAGTACTGGGTTGAGTCAAAAGAAGTCAGGGTTCCTGAGATCCACAATCAACCCCACTTATAGCCAAAATTTGACCTTCCCATGAGGTCACTCTCTTTAGCACTGCCCTGTCCAGGAAGGGCAAACTCCTTTGTTTTGCTTTTTGTTTTCAGAAGAACTCCTTACTTTTCCTGAGAAGAAGATCTTTGGTGAGAGATAGACAACGGAATATTTCCATTTTCTTGCTTGGACATCTATTTAGAGGAGAAGAAAGCAAGTGAACAAGGGTTTATGGTGATGTGATGGATGACAAAAGACTTCTGTCCATACTGCAATGGCCCAGAAAAGGCTGCAGTCTCACACGTAATGCTCGTTACTGCTAATGGGTGATGGGTCTGGCATCCAGAGAACATGGTGTTGTAGCTGAACTTCCCTCTGTGGACAAATTGACATTGAGAGAACCTTTGTCATAAATAATCCCTGCCATTCAAGAGAACATTTGGCCCATTGCTGCAGAGGGAAGACAAAAGAGTCACAGAAGTTTCACAGACTTGGGGAACTGTTTTTAGGAAGACTAACAAAGACACAACCAGCTTTTGAATTATAATGATGGATTAAAAAAGGGGGGTTTTGAGTTCCTGGGATTTGTGATAGCTGGACTGTATACATAAGGATAAATATCCAAGTAGAAAATGAAAACTGCAATTCTTTTTATCCAAAATGACTAGTCTACTGCTCCAATGTTACTTTTATTTTAATAGACAAAAAACAAAGTTAAAACCAAAACACTAATTCAGAATCATAGTCTGCTCAACCACCGATTTCGTACTTGGAAGAGTTTTAAAAGGCTTTTTGATGAATGAATACATAAGTGAATGAATGCAGGAGAGATAAATTAATCAATGCATTAAAATAAGACTCAAAAGAGCTTCATTGAACCTCTTTTTCTTGTCACCTCTCTCCAAGAATCTTCCATGCAATTAATTTCAAATTCTTCTAAAAGAGAAAAGAAGAGTTGAAAGACCCAACTAAACTCTCCAAAACCCTAATTATTCTATTTTGAGGGTAAATCTCCTGAGATTGGTAAGTATTATATTGAGTTCTTTCACAAAACCTGGTTTAAACTGAGTACATTTCAGTTTATAACAATCTGTATTATTCCTTTCAACATCTTCTTGCTCCACACTCACCATGTTCATTATCCTCTGACCACACAGGACTTTCCTCCATTCCTTAAATAGGTCAAGCATCTGTCTGCCTCAGGAACTTTGAACATCCTGTTTCCTCTGGCTGTGCTCCAACCCAATCATCTTTCAGTCTCTCAGGACTCACTAACAAAACATAGTCTGGTCTTAGCATAAGTCCTACCACCGCTGATCAGACCCCGAAGACTATGGCATCCACAGTAGACAGCCCCCGCTTACCTCAAACCCTTGTCTTCTTCATAGCAATTGTGATCATTTGGACTGAAGGGGTTCAGAACACTTCATGCAAATATATGCCACTTTGGCACATGAATTATTTTGAGCTAAAGGTAATCAGATTCCGCAGATTCAAGAAAAGGTATTGATCTCCCCTGATCTACCTTTCTAAAACAGTAGAAATTTCCTTTTGGAATGGAAATTTACATTTGCAAAGGGAATTTCTATCAAATGATCTGTATTAGGAAGAGAGCTAATCCAAGAGAACTTTTTTCACCTTAGTGACTCTTAACTGAGTAAGAAAGCAACCATCACTTACAATGTATTACCTCCCCTCCCCTTCTCTAACTTGCGTCCCCCAAACCAGGCACCAACAACTCTTTCTTTCCATATCTCAGAATCATATCTAAATCTCAGTCATCTGACTACCTCTTTGAGTTTCATAATTGTATGAAACTACCCCGTACATGTACATAATTAAAATGTTTCCCTCCTGTGAATCTGTTTAATGTCAATTTAATTCTTAGAACAGCCACAGAACTTAGAAGGATAGAAAGAAGTCTATTCCTCCTTTACAATATCTTTATTTACTTGTATATGTTCTTGCATTTTTTTTTTCTCCCACTGCAATTCAAGGTCCATGAAACCAGGTACAGGATTTATGTGGCTCCTTATTTTATCCTCAGGGTTAATCAAGTAACTATCATATGATAAGAGATCAACAAATAAATGTTGAATAAGTCAATTAATGTATTCTTGCCCCTCTTATTGAATTTTTAATGAAGAAACCAAAAGAAAGCAAATGTATATTGATGGGTACATTCAAAACAAAAATTTCAGGGTAAATTCTGTGGATAACAGATATTCAATCTATATATTACATCTTTTACATTAATAAACAAACACTAAACAAGAATAACTCCTTCAAGAAGAAAATTTTGAAAGGCTGGAAGGAAACTAACATTTATTTATCTCTCAGTTACTACAGGATCAATGTCATTTCTTGTAATTCATCCTATAATGTTGGAATGGTTATAATTAGAAAATAAATCTTATTATTTTGTTACTCATCTACTGATGTGGCACATTTAACTGGTAAGAAGGAGCATGTGCAGATATCATACTTCAGGGGAAACTGGGGTCATTATGGATTAGGATGGTCAGAAGTGATTTCAAAGGAGATACGGAGCTCCAACTGAGTTTTGAACAATGGAGAACATTCAGATAAGTAGTGAGGAAAGGATGATTAGTCCATATAGGTAGCAAGATATGAACAAAGTGCAAATAGTCAAGGACTCAACACAGAACATCAGCAAAACACAGTAGAGAGATGAAGAATTTAGGAAGATTGATTTTGCCTACATTCTGGAATTACTTAAATTCTAGTGTGTGGAAACCAGATTTTATGCTCCACAAAAGAAGGAATCATGGTAAGTTTGGACTAGTGTGAAAATTACAGAGTTGAGAAAAAATTTTCATGAATATGTGAGCTGTCATAAAGAGAGTATGGAAAATGGAGTCTTCATAACCAGGTACTTGACTGTAAAGGTAGAAAAAAGTGTTTAATCAGGATTCATTCAGAAAAATAGAAAACACTCCCAAGTATTTTAAACAGAAGGAATTTAAGGTAAGGAATTTAGTCATAAACAGATGAGGTAAGAGCTGAGTAACAAAACAGGGAATAGTGTGGCAACCTAAGAATTAGCAACAGGAAGAAATTACCTCCCTCAGGGTTGGTGAAACAATGCATGAAGTTCAGTCTAGACATCTAGAATGGAGTCTAGGATCTGAGGCTACATCTTAGAAGCTGGAAACAAAGTCTGTCTTTCAGGATTCAGAGGTTGTTTATAAGAACCCGGAACCATAAAACAGTGCATTCTGCTGTTGAAGATGCTGTTTCATGAGAAGAAACTCCTGGGACCTTGCCCTTCCATCAGTCTCCCACTAGCGACTTTTTGGTTGAACCTAGACAGAAGACAACTGGCAAGGTATATTGAAAAATGAAGTTCCCTGCAAGTGAAAGCAGAAAAGGAGACTAGATTACGTGTCTGAGAGCTAATGGAAAATAAGACCAGTACATCAATTAAAGAACAGAAAAAATGAACTGAGAGTTTATGACTAAGTAGGCTATCAAGGATAAAGAAAAATTGTCCAGGCATATGTCTTAATCAAGCTATTGAAAGAAAATTTAAAAATAAGGATAAACAGTTTAAAAGGAAGAGTATCTGTATTTGTAAGATTCTCCAGAGAAATAGTAGTGTGTGTGAGTGTGTGTGTGCCCATGTGCATGTGTGTACATGTGCGTGTGTGTGTGTGTGTGTGTGGGGGAGTGTAGAGAGAGAAAGTTAGAGAGAGGGGGAGATGGGAGGCTGTGGGGGAATTGGCACATGTGATAATAGAAGCTAAGTCCTAAGATCTTCAAGGTGAGTTAACAAATCGGAGAGCCAATAATGTGTCTAGTACAAAAATCAAGAGGCTCAAAATCCAGGAAGAGACATTTTTCAATATGAGCCTGATGGCAGGAAAAGTCTACCTTCCCAGTTCAAAGACAGTCAAGCAGGAAGAACTCAGAAGCAAAATTATCTTGGGAGAGTCAGCCCTTTTGTTCCGTGCAGTCCTTTAATTGATTGGATAAGGCCCACTCCTGTTAGGGAGGGCAATCTGCTCTCCTGTACTGATTTATATGTTCATCTCATCCAACTCACAAAATGTTCAGAAAGTTTGACCAAATGCATGCACAACCAGTGGCCAAGTCAAGTTGACACATAAAATTAACCATCAAATCATCTAAGTTGAGGATGAGTTAACAACAGCCTAGTTTGACATTCTATGGGGATAAAAAGAGCAGAGATCAGAAAAGTGGTCCCAATTGGGAAAATAAACTTTGGCATTAGCCAATATACAGGGAACAAATTGAAGCATGAATAGGGGCCAGAAAAGATGAAGTATTATAACCTGGAGTCACTATAAATATTTCTGTCTAGAAACATTAAATAACATTGGTTATATTGTCATTGCTAAAACAGGTGAGTCTAAGATACTATAGAGACTTTCACCCACACAGGCTGCAAAAGGTTTTTGTTAGTCTTTAGTTAACTAGAAAATTCTACTCAGAACATTGAAAGCCTAAGGATAATGAAATCTTTCTACACAGTTCCTTCTATTTAAACTGTCATCTAATTCAGCTTCCAAAACTGTATCTTTGATTCTGAGATTTAATGAGCGTATCTGCATTCACCATGTACATACTCATCGTTTCATAATGTTGGTATCATTATTTGGAATAGTACATACATCGTAATACATACATTGTAACAGCAACCTCAAAATCTCAGTGACTTAAGGTAATACAAGTTTAAGAAACACACACCAGTGGAGCAAAAAAAAAAAAAATCACCAGAAATAAACTCACATAAATATAGTCAGTTAACTTACAACAAAGCCAAGAGCATATGTTGAAGAAAGGAAAGTCTTTTCAAAAAACAGTGTTGGGAAAACTGGACAACTGCATGCAAAAGAATGAATCTAGACCCCTGTCTATCACCATACACAGAAATTCATTCAAAATGGATGAAAGACTTGGATGCAAGACCAGAAACCATAGAATATACAGCAGACAACATAAGCAAGTCATTCCATAACATCAGTTGCAGAGAGGCCTTTGGGAACTCAACTCCTGTGGTAAGGGAAATAAAAATAAAAATAAGCAAATGGGACTACATCAGACTAAAAAGCTTCTGCTCCATGAAAGAAACTATCACCAAAACAAAAGACAATCTTTTGACTAGGAGAAGATATTTGCACAACATACAACTGACATGGATTAACATCCAAAGTAAACTAATAACTCATAAATCTCAATAACAAAACTATAAATAACCCAATTAAAAATGGGCAGAAGAATTGTATAAATATTTCTCCAAAGAAGACATGCAGATGGCCAAGAAGCATATGAAAAGATGTTCTTTACTTGCTATCAGAGAAATGCAAATCAAAACAACAATGAGGTGCCACCTTACACCTGTGAGATTGGCTATGATCCAAAAGACTGGAAACAACAAGTATTCACACTGGTGGTAGGAGTGTCCACTGGTGCAACCTTTGTGGAAAGCAGTATGGAGATTCCTCAAAAAATTGAGACTGGAAATCCCTTACAATTCTCTCATCCCACTTCTGGATATTTACCAAAAATGTAGAAAACATTAATTTGCAGAGATATATGCATCCCTTGTTTATTGCACCCCATGTTTATTTAAGTAATTTCTTTCACTAGCACATTCATTCAACATTTACTCACTCATTCACCTTTTTTTCAATAATACGTATACAGGCAAAAATTGCATTGAATTATGACTAAAGATAGCTGGAAATTTAACTCTAATAAATCATTTTTATATCCAGTTAAGTCTTTATTGATGAATTGCATACATTTCAAATTATAATGCAATAATTATACAGAGAATTAAATAAAATTAAATGAAATGCTCACTTATAAGATTAATATATAAGCAATATTTGTCTAAGTTCTTTAAAAATGTGTTTTAATGGAAAATAAAAATGAGTCAAACTACAGACTTTTAAGTAATTTCTTTCACTGTTAATATGAGATAACCCAAACACTGCAAATATAAAATCTTGCACTTGTTGGTGAGTTCTAGAAATTCTAATATTTGTTAGGTGGGAAAAATTCCTTGCTAAATCATGCATGTGAAGTTGGAGAGACTTCAGCGGAGAAACTTCAGCTCTCCTGCATCTATGGCCTCATGTCTCAGATGGAGATGGAAGTAGCTGAAGCAGCCTGCATATCAGGAGGCCTGAGTCGATAGGAGGAAACAGGGCTTCTCTCAGACCCAAGTCCACTCCTAGGAAAGGGAGCTTCAGGGCATGGTTCTTGAACTCCTGGCTGGTTTAGAAAAGCAATTTGTGATGTCTTCATTCTCATGGTATCTTGTAGGGACTTGAGCACTTTTACCAGCTCCACCATCTCCTCTTGTTTTGAATGTTATAATAGCTAATATAACAAGAGACTTGAGCTCCTTCACCAAAATTGAATTGGTCCTCATCACTCTTCTGTAAGTGTCTGTAAGTCTGGCTATATTTAATGCCTCTTTCTCTAAGTCTGACAGTCTCTGAAGATGTCTCAATGTCTTCATACTCCTTTTGAGCAGCAGAAAGCTTGTCAACGAGCTGGCATTTCTTCTCAATCTGTACAACCAGTGTTTCAGCTCACTGTTCATGTCTTACATAAAGTTGACTTCTAACAGACTGAGCACATCTGAATATAAATAAGAGACCCAGCAATAAGCTGATGACAGGTGAACACAGCACTGTCTCCCACTGGATACTCTGGAAAGTGAATTGTGGACTCAAGTTATTGGGCAGCAGGTCCACCACCACATCATCCAGCTCCCCAAGGATCTTCCCAAAGCTAAGCTTCTATGGAGAAGATGGCAGCCCCTCTATGATACTGACGCATCACAGGGCTCTTCCTTGTAACTATGGACACACCAGTACAACAAGCCCCAGAAAACACCCTAATATACAACTGCAGCCCAGCCAAAAATTGACATCCTGGATGGGTCAATTATATCACTGGAGATGGGGAGATTTGTAAATAAAATGCAGTTTTCTTTTATAAAAGATAATACAAATTTATTTCCATGCCATTCTCCAATGCTACTAGTGTGATAGGCTCTGCTCTATGTACCCATTCAAGGACTCTGGCTCTTTCCAACTACCTCAGTGGCCTTTGGAGTCCTCCAGTGGATCTTCTGCACCAACCAGTAGATAAAAGAAGGGAATGAATAAGGTGAACTGAGTGGAAAGTTTATGAGTCAAGTCTAATGATGATATATACCTCATCAGCAAGAATTAATTCACAGGGACATACAATGCCACCAGGGAAAGCGGAAATATAATCTGGGTATGTGCCCAAAAGCAAAAAGGAAAAAGGTTTGGTGAACAACTAAGTATCACAACTATGTTGATCTGGTCTTCAGACTATTTTTTAATTTGGAAAGAATTCTTTTGTGCATTTATTCCCTTGATCAAATGACCACCTTCCTTGTAAGTTCTGTAGCTCAATTATACTTCTTTTGACCTGAGACACCATAACTACACATCATACTAACAGAGTTGAGGATGGAGTTGATGAAAGAGACCAGAGAGCTTCTGTGCTGAAAAGACCTGAGAACAAATGCATCTTAAACACAGAGAAGACGACAGTAAGTCTTGGAGAGGAGAGATGACTTGCCCAAAGCCACATACCTTTAAATATAAAACTAGAACTTCAACACAGGCCTCTTGATTATCTGTTCAGGATTCTTATCAATCCACTATTATTTGTGTCTGCCAAAATTTGACCCAAAGGTGTAAAAACATTTTCATGTAGTTTTTTTAATACTATGACTTTATAATAATGCCTAACACTTTGCTGGTAGTTTTGATCCGGTAAGCACATACTTAATAAGCTTTGCTAGTGTCCAAACTAACAGCCCAGAGCCCTTCATTTGAACTACTACATTAAAATTATTTTTCACTGCTTATTTACTAGGGTGTATACCCTAAGCAGGTCTTTGAAAAGGAATACTTGAATAAACTTTTGTTTTGTTTTTCATTTCCCTTCTACTTCCTATATTGAAATTCCTTCAGTTGTTAACATCAATTATTTGTTAATAATTGTTAACATCAAAATGGAAGACAACTCAAACTAGATTACCTTTCTTTAAAAAAAGAAAGTCTGGCGAATCCTGTAGATACTATGGCTTAGGGTTACAGCCAGTATGGTCAGCACTCTCTGTTGATCACCCATGTCTACTAATTTTTAATTCTCTAAGTTGGCCTGAGTCCCTCTTCCTGCAGACAGGCTATTTCCACATGTTGGGAATGATGGCCACTGGCCCTACAAGTTACAACTTGAGATTCAGAAAGAAGATACAGTTTCTGCCCTGGCACCAGAGTAGTCTCGCATTAGTCCTGCCTTTCACTGGGTGCATTGGGTGAGAGTTCAGGGACCAAGAGCTGATGCCAGGATTGGCATCCGTGTCTGACTCACAAGAAGCGAGGAAGGACTTCCCCTATAGCCAGAAAACAGGCTACAAAACACACTGAGCAGGGGAAAATATTTGCTATCAGAGTCTATACTGCTTGCTGATTAGCAAAAGGACATTAAACATAAGGGGTACCATATATCGAAAATTCCAGGCACAACTAAAACCTCAGATTTTAACCTAAAAAGAGCCAACATGTGAATTCAAGACATTTTCTCACCTCTCTTTTAAATGGAAAGGACAGTATAGTGGAGAGCAGAGATATTCCACTTGCCAAATACTTGCTATTTACATTATTCAAAATCAGATCTATAGTTAATTTGGCTACTCACATAAATTCACTATTAATATAGTCCTCCTCACACCTTAAAACATGGCAGAGCTAAATACTGGAAAAGAGCGACCATACCGTCTTACCCATCCTCTCCTTCTGCAGTTTGTGGAATTGAAGACCATGGGAGTCAGATTATAGCATTAAAGTTGTACAGCTTCGTATTGAATAAAACCTAGATCAAAAGTTAAGTTTCCTTCCAAGTATTCATGTTGCCATATTTTTAGATAAAATATGTAAACACAAATAGACAATTATCAACCCAAAAGAGAATGTATTGGGTCTGTCAGTCATTACATTCTTTTTTAAAAAAAATTCATACAATATTAGTAGAAATTCTCCTCTATCCATATATTCCAGGTCACAAGTCTGTCACATCTGGAAAAACTGGTTGCTCTTATGAACAGCAAGTCTCAAAGTGTATGTTAAGTGCTTGCAAAAATAATTACCACCTGAATTAAAGTGACATCATGAAAAGATGCCTTTCCAATGTGGCTTCAAATATTTTTCAAAAGAGTCTGTCTCCTGCTGTGTCTTTATACAATTACACACAGCATGATTAGATGGGGAAAAAAATTCCTAAATACCATGAACCACTAAAATAAAGTTCTCATCTCTTCACTTGATTTTAAATTGTTTCAAACTACATCTTGGGTATTAACAGAATCACTCTTGATTTTTCTTATTTTAGTAGAATTCAAATTCTGTTTTTCTTGACCAATAAGCTCCTCTTAAAAATAAAATATCAAGATCCTTAAAATGCTAATCAGAGAGTACCAGTTAATATGAGATACTGTCTTTTCTCTATCAAGTTTATAATGTTAAGAGTAAAAAAATCTAGTTCAGCAAAAGCATAGGGATGGCAACCTCATACTTCTAGGGTAAGTGTACGCAGGAAAATTCCACTGCAGACCAATGTGGCAATGTATATTACAATCATGAAGAAATATTAATATCCGGTTATCTAGTAATTCTACTTTTAGTGATTTACAATAAAAATTATCAAATATAAATAGATGAAACTCGACTGCAAAATGATCATCAAAAAATTCTGTGTTGGGAATTAAAAAAAGAATGCTACTAAACATCTTTTAAATGTGATAAAATAAATCAATGGGGTCACCTATGGTAGAAAATTCCCAACATAAATAACCAAGAATAAAAGAATGACAAAGACATTTTGGTGTATTCATATGGTGAAATACAAGTGGCCATTTTTTTTAAAGGTAGAAAAATGTTACACACACACATACACAAATAGAGAAGTACAAACATAGCTACCAAAAATATTCATAGAGGTAAGCTCTGCCTAGAAATTCCTACTCCAAACTGTGACTGTCTGCAGCCTGGATGGAACTGGAGGGGATCATGTTGAATGAAATAAGCCAGAAAGAAAAAGGGAAGCACAGGATCATTTCACTTATGTGCAGATTACAATGAAAAAAAAAAAAAAGAAAGAAACAGACACCCACAAACTCATAGAGCACAGACAGTGACTTCCAGGAAGAGTGGGGGAACAAAAGGAACAGAGTGGGGGTGAGGGACACTGAACTCCATGGTGGGAAATGCACACAGAATATAGAGCGATTTCAATATCCTAACACACATATAGCAATGCAAATAAAATAAAAATTTGAGTTGCTATCTGGATTCAATGATATATATATATATATATGTGTGTGTGTGTAAAATATATGGATGTTCATTTTAATATATATGCTATGCAATGTATTTAAATATATTTTATTATACATTGGAAGATAAAGTTATATTAAAATATCATATGTACAAATTCACATATAATAAGTTAATATTTATATAACAGATAATATAATAATATTTTAGTCATTTGATGATATATGTAATTTATAGGGAACGTATATCTAAATCTATATATTCCTAATACAGGCGGATAGATATAGTCTTCCTATCAGAGGACCTGGGAAGTGGCAGCCTCTCAAAGGATGTGAGACACCTTTTGCCTGTACAATGTTTTCCATCGGGGACTCCCACACCACACTATTCTACATCAAACCTGATTTGTCTCTGAGAACATAATCAGGCTTAGAGAAGCATCTCAGTCTCTCAGGAAGGTGAATAAATCAGGCCGAAAGCCATTAAGCTTCTGGAACTCTTTGCAGTGTCTCTGCAAATATCCTGTCAAGCCAAAGCCTTAAGTCGACGTCATCTTTCCAGTGACAGCAAGATGACAGGGCGTCATCTCTCAGTGTGTCTATCTTACTGATGAATATAGACTAAGGATAACCTCTTTTTCAAGAAGTCTTCTCTTACTACCTTTTAAAAGCATGAATCAGACCCTGGGCATTACTTGAAAATAACCACGTGAAGGAACCATTTCCAGGCCTAATGGATTCTGCCCCTTGAAAAAGGCATACTTTTGGATTCTCCTTCTAGTTCCCTGTTGGGTTTCCATGGGAACGAATGTCAGGGGGTCAACTCAGCTCTTCTTGGGGTTGGAGCTATGCGAACAGGTAAGAGAGACAAAAATCTATTCTCTTGGGGACCTGACTGGGCTCCACGATGGGCATATATTTGACCATTACAGAGCAGTGGAAGGACTTGAGGTGATACAGATCTTAATGCCTGAGCATCCAAAGCTTCCCAGAAGCTGTGACATCATTTTTAACCCTTCCAACTTGCTACCTAGCAAGCTGTTCTCTGTTACCCTTGGTCTGCTTTCCCTTTTGTTCCAAGAAAGGGTAGATGATATCTTTTCAGGTTACTCATCACAAGGGGAGAAAGTACTTAAACCCCTCCTGAAATCTGATTCAAAAAAAATACAAGCCAAACGGAATGGGACATGGAAGTGTTACTTCATTGCATTAATTAAACCTGAAAATACACAATGACCTAAACTACCGGTTAGCTCATTGCTGCAAATGTATAGTCACATGTGGACCACCATTCCTCCGTCAAGCACCGGCATCAGAATGCCAGAGGAGGCTGTAGACACAGGGATAAGAAATGAAGACTCTAAAGTATTTTTTTTGCCAAAGTAGTATATATTGCACTCACCCACTCTATTCCATGGAAATTGATCGGAAACATTAGACCTCAGTGACAGAGACAGGTCAAACACCACCTAGAAATTTCTGGTATGTATGAAATGAAGTGTTTGTCTGAATCAAGTGCTATTCAAAATTAGTGTTATTGCCATATGCCTAATCTTTTCACACAACCCAAATATTTATCACCTCTTCTTATCACCCTGCTATATAACCTTCTAACAAAGAGGTGTTTTAAAAAGTACTACTTTTCTCCTACTATTGATTTTATAAAAAGAAGTTTGTGGGGGTTTATCATCAAGATTCCTAACAGCAACTTCCTCCCAAAACACATTTTTTTAGCATCCATATGTACCCATCATGTGCAATATGTTTATCAATGTGAAAAGGTCTCTTAAAACTAGGAAAACAACCTTCAGTAACCAGCTTATATTTTGAGGGACAAGGTGTGGGAGGCAGCAAGGAAGGATTTAAAGACATGAAAAAGTGATTTGGAGAATTCTTCTTTAATCACTGTTGCCAAGACTTTCTTCTTCTAAATTCCAATCGTATTTATAGCTTATTTATCCCTCATTGCTATTCATTCAGCAAGAATTCATTTTGCAATTGGGGTGGGTCCAAGCTGATACTTAGTGACTTGTGACATCTCTTGCCCTGCCATGTACTGGCCTAGCTAGTTGGTCTTCTCTCTTCCAACAAGGGTCTACATTTCTTGAGAATGGGCATCATGGCATCTCTTTTCCTGGACAATAAATATCTTAACCTCATCCCTTCATGAGATGAAAATAACCCATCTTCCCAGGGTCTTTTCCACATTTACCTTTCATATAACCCACCTGACAAACAACCCAGGTTATTTTCCCATTACCAAAAGAATTCTGTGCCTCCTTGAGGTAATGTATGGCTCAGGCTGAGCCTTCCACAAGAATGCTCGCCTATAAATTCTTTTCTTTAACATTAGACTGATCTTTGGGATCTTTTCCAGATGATATCTTGTCTATGGGGAACCTAAAAAACAAAAGTCACTCTTTTCTTCCCCCCATATTCCTAATGCATTGGCATTGAATTTGTGAATTTTAGAGCTTAGTCACATTCCACCTTTTTTTAAGAATCAATAGTCATCCTCTTTATTAAATTTGATGCTCATTATTTAATAATGTCTTACTTATCACTGTATATACCATGTTGCCAATAGAAGATATTTAATAAGCATGATTATTAATTCTAACAAATTCAGTCTAATTATCCAATAGCAAAGCATTGCCTAAATAATTATTTTGCATCTGCAAAATGGAATGCCATGGAGTCATTACAAGTAATGATTTGGAAGAGATTTTCAGGCAATCACCCTCTTCTTTTGTTCTTAGTGTCTTTTTCAAGCTACTTACACTATCTCAAACTCAATCACTTTCACATTAGCTTGAGTACAATGACTTCTAATTCAGGGAAAATAAAGCAATAAGTTTGTTTTTGTTTTTTGTTTTTTGTTTTTTCAAATTTATGTCATCAAACATACAAATTCACCTGCATGTTTATTTATTCTGTCCTTCTTCCATATGATGACATCAAAAGAGATTTCATTCATCTGACTTTGAGACTAATTTTCCCAAATGTGCCCAGTGTCATTCTCCCCTGAATTCTTCTAACCCTTGCTCTCTGGATTATCTCTTCAAATTTCTCTATCTTTAAGATAGCTTCCTCTCTCTCTCTCTCTCTCTCTCTCTCTCTCTCTCTCTCTCTCTCTCTCTCTCTCCCCTCATTCTTGATGGCATTAAAAATGTATTTGTACCTAAGGAAATAATCACCTCACATTAGTCTGCATTCTGTTCATAGAAACACTTCCTGATGGAATCAATCCCTCCCCATGTCCTGAATTTCATCTGTTGTTCACTGTCCCTCATTCTAAAACCTAGCTCCCTTCTCCACTTGAAACTAACAAACAACATCAACAAAACTCTTGAAGATAATCACCTTCCTATCACTAGAACCTCTTATTTCTTCAACATTTACACAGCTACAGGATAATTTGGATGGCTCCTCCTTTGCAACGCACTTTTCTTTGATTGATGTCAAACTACATTTTATGCAGTTTTGCTTCTGCCTTTCCTGATTTCCTTTTGTGAACTCTCTTGTTCCTGTCGTCACTTAAGTTCACCTCCTCTTCTTATTCTGCACATTATCCATGAGTCCTAATCCACCATGATTTCAATTACCATCGTTGGCTGGTGACTCACCGAAATGGGGTTTATAGTTTATGCCCTGGTCACTCACTTCAGTATCCATCTCTTACCCCCAGCTGCCTCACAGAGAATGCCACTAAATTGTCTATGAGCACCGTTTCTCCACATCTTCCAAACCAAAGTCATAATCCCTCACTCCATCACACCTAGCGTGCCCCTCCTTTGTTTGCTTTCTCACTGGACAGTCTCATCACCACCTAGTCAGAAACCTAGACAGCAGTCTTCATCCCTCCCTCTCTTAGCTTTCGGCATTCACTCAATCACCATGACACGTAGCCTCTGCATTCCCAATAGTTCTCAAATACATCAACTCCTATTCATCCCCACCGGCACTACCATTTTCAGGCCAACATGATCTCTCACAGAGATTCCTGAAACTGCCTCATAGTTCATTTTCCTGCCTCAGTCATCCCATTTTCCATCCTGTTCCCTAACTTGAAACGGCCCTGGCATTTACAAAATATATGCTAAGTCCCTTGTAAAAACCCTCTTCAATGGCATCCTATTGCCCTCAGAAGAAGCTATAAACCATCATGACAGTCTCCATGTCCCATATTCATATGATATCTGCTTGCTTCTATGATATTTTTGTTTGTTCAGATGCTCTCTTTCTTCCCGCTCTGTGCTCCTGCTGTACTGAAAATGTCTGAGTTCATCAAGTGATGCATTCTATCTCACTCATACTTTGCTTATTCCCTTGCCCTCCAGAGGTTAACTCATTCTCACACTTCAGATTTTAGATCAGACACTACTCCCTTCAAGTATCCATCTCTTGCTTATAAATCCAGTTTGAAAACCTCCTCTTTTCTCCCACAGTATCTGGTAACCTCATCATAACACCATTTAATGTAAGACATAATAACTCCTATTACCTGTCTAAATTCTATATTGTAAAATTTTCAAGGACATTATATCTGTTTGCCATTCATTGAATTAACATACAGTAATGCTAGTTTAAAATTTAAAAAATAGCAGATATGTGAGCTCCTTCATGTCTCTACAGTCTATTAGAAAAACATCTTAATCAAATAGCCACACACAAAATTGAACTCTGATAATTGTTTCAAAAGAAATTTACGTAAAGATTGACTTAGTCAAAAAGCTCAGGGCAAGGAAAATCTTGTGCAAGATGTGATGACCAAGTGGAGATCTGAGACTGAGAAGCATTTCATGAACAGAGAAAACATGCTCAAGGCTAGGAAACAGCATGTGTTAAGGCCCTGGGGTCAGAATCCAAGATTTAATGTCACTGGAGCACTAGGAAGAAAAATCCAGATTAGTTGAAGACTAGGAAATAGTTAAAGGTCCAAATATGCAGATCTGTGTACTTATTCCACAGCCACTGAAGAATTTCACACAAGATGGGATATAGTCAGAGTTTTGTTTACAAAAGATCATTCTGACTAGAGAATAGGATAATGGATTTATATGATCTCAGGAAGGGAATGTGGTATGCCTATTAGGAGTCTGTCTTTTACCATAATCTAGATGACAAATGATGGTGGCATGGATTATATTGATGGCATTTGACAAAGAGAAAAAAAGGAAGATTTGATAGATATTTAGTAGGGAAGATTAACGGTACTTGGTGATGGATTAGATACAGGAGTTGGAAAGAAATTCCTTAAAGTAGTATCTGGCAGATAATATTATAACAATTATGTAACGAATTGCATATTTACAACATATTAATAAATTAAAAAGAAAGGTCTTGAACATTATGGAGTATATAATAATTTTTCATAAACATGTACGAGTGAACCAAAGAGCTAATTCTAGTTCTTCCCCTTAGTAACTTTGATCAAATTATTAAATATTTATGACTAAATTTTTTCCTCCTTAAAATGGGGGGAGAAATATAAAAAACCTCATAGGGTATTTTTATGAGAATGAAATATGAAATTTTACGTAAATACTTTAGTATAATATTTACTATAAATGAATATTCTAGTGAGTTTTAAAATGTGTATATACCTTATATATTATTATTACATAAACATGTACAGGATAAGAGAACTGATCAGATTTTAAAAGGGTGTTGTTTCAGTTGGCATTTGGACAAGGGAGAAAGGGAACCAAAAAGACAAAAATTACACCATATTCATAATATGACTCACTTATGAATCGTAAGATTGTGTATTTTAGGCAAATTTTGAATCTTTTCAAAAAATAAATGTCATTTTTAGGTTTGTTTTTTATGTATGCATGCATAATTTCTACAATAAATATTTATGTTGCTTATAATAAGAAAAGTTGTTTGAAGTTATATCTTATCTTTCACCCCCTACATGTATAAAGAAACTTGAAGTGTGCATTTTTGTACTCATTTACTCTAAAATTTATTTTTTTAAAGCCTAATCCAACCATGAGTCTCCTCTTCTCAAGACACTAATTTTCCCCACAGTTTGGTCAGTATGTCTGCTTTAAACATTCAATAACTAAAATACAAAAGAACTTAAAATATGCATATAAGAGCGCAACCATAATAAAAGGAATATAATATTACAGTGGCCAAGAAAATTAACAAAATAAAGCAGACTTTTTCACTTAAGCAGTATGAACTCAGAGTCAAGTCAAGGCAGCTAACAGCCCTCCAAACTGATTTTTGTAATTAAATAAGAAAAAAAAATTCTGTAATAATAACCCCTCTTTTTAAATCAAAAGCAGTCCAACAACACTTCCCCAAACCCAGTGAACCCTTGTTTTAAAACTGCATTCTGCAATTACACGAAAAAGCAGAAGAAAAAAATCAGAAGACATTGTTTTGAACAATTCATATTACACCCAAAGCACAGAAGTATTGGGTTCATTAAGGCATATGTAAAGATGTGTGCTAGTAATCGATATGATTACGGAAACTGTTTGGAAGAAAACAAACTGAAGAATACAACCTAAATGGTCACATCTTTATGGAGTGGTGGTTTGGTCACCTGTCTCTAGCAGAAGCTTGGTTCATGTACATCCCAAAGACCTGAGGTCCTGACTGGGGAGAAAAATCTAGATGACTGACTAAATAAAAAATAAGTAAAATGCTTCTTCTTCCTCTCTCTTTCTGCCTGCCTGCCTTTGCAGGCATCCCTGCCTGTACTTTTCCTTTTTAAATGCATAATAAATAAATAACCTCAACTAAATGAAGATCCAGATAGAATAGAATTGAATTATCAGGCTTTCGTGCTAAATGATTTTTTGAATCACGACTATATTCTAAGTACTGTAGTCAGTATATTACAAATATCTCATGCAGTCCTCTCAAACAACCCTTCCCATTTCACTATGGAGGAATCCAGAGACAAAGGTAAATGACTACAAACTAGTACAACTCCTCGAACTTTCTCTTTGCTCTCAGCATGGGAGTTGGGAAGAGAAACCAAATTCCAGATTTCACTTAAGATAATCTATGCCTGAGTATGAAGACAGAACTGTAAAATGACATTAGAAATGTGCATCTATCCTTCAAGATCTGATGGCTTTTGTATGAAGTTTTTTGGTTTTGGTTTTGTCTCTCTGAGAGAGAGAGAGAGAGAGAGAGACAGAGAGACAGAGAGACAGAGAGACAGAGACAGAGACAGAGCGAGAGACAGAGAGAGAGACAGAGAGAGAGGAGGAAGAAACACTTTATTTTATTTAGTTGTTCATCTTGATTGTTCCCCCATCCCCAGGTATTGAACCCGGGACATGTGATGTAGATGGATTATACCCTAGGTGTATTAAACCACTGTATCACCAGGATACAACTATATGAAACTTTTAAGGGAAAGTTTTAGACAATAATTCTGTCGTGATAAGCTTGAACTCTTAATGATATTTGAGCATGTTAGTTGTACATGTCAAACGATGAACAGGCTCAAAGAGTTTAACTGAAGAGAACTTAGCAAACAGCCATTTCCAGAGATTAGGACAGGGTTGAAGGGAACCAAGAAGTAATGGTAAGAATCCCAAGGCCAGCAGCTCCTAACCAGGGGTGCATCCTAAAGAACAACCTTTCAAAAGCAGGTAACGTGTCTGAGGGACTGGAATATACCAACACATGAGTCATACTTTCACGGTAAGTGTTCAGGGGACCAAGAGCATTGCCTGAAAAGGAGGTAACTGGGCTGTACTCCAAAAAGAACATCAAATTTAGAGTAGAAATACCAAGTCACCCTGGTGGATTTGAGTGGGAACTGCATGGTAACTGACTTCATCATGGAAAGCTGGGAGGTACCATGAACTCCAAATGGTTATTTGGAAAGTGAGACCTACTCGTGTTTGGGGATAATTGCTAAGCAAAAATAACACAGAGATTTGAATCATCTGAAGATGATAAGGCAGTAGAAGCAAAACCCAAGAAATACTGAGTGGGGAGCTTTTCTCAGCTGAAATATCCCTCTAAAATGCTTGACTATGAATGAGTAAATTGAGAGCTAGAGAAGTAATGATATATATGCCAAGTATCTATTCCAGGAACACAAAGTTGAATTAACTTTTTTTAAAGAAATGGTACAGGTAAGAATGAAGGCAAGTAGGTAGACAGGAAGGAGAAAAGGCAGAAGCATTTATTTATTTTATTTAGTTTTTCATCTTGGTGTTGCCCCAGGTCTTGGGTCCTTGGGATGTATATGGCCTTATATGGTAGGTCATCAGGGAACACCTAATTTAACACTCGAAAGTCAAACGACGCAATTTATCCTACAGCCTAAAAAGAAAACCTGTGATCTTAACATATACAGGAAATGCATTTGACAAAATTCAAAACCCACTCATGATTTGAAAAAAAAATTTAACTTAGCAAACTAAGAATAGAGATAAACATCTTCAAACTGATGAAAAGTATCTACCAAAAAACCTACAACTGATGTCATTTGTGGTTTTGCCTCCTAAGATCAGAACAAGATAAAATACCTATTCAACATTGTACTGATGGTGCTAGCTCATGCAATAAAGCAAAAAACTGGTATACCCTGATGGCTCAGGTGTTAAGCTTGTACCTGGGGAACCGTCCACATAAAGTCCGAAGACCTGGGTTCTTGGCCTAGGACTAGAGAGCAACAGCAAAATAAATAAAATGCTCTCTCTCTTCCTTCCTTTTTAATAAATAAATAAATAATTTAAATGTTTACAGATTGAAAAGGAAAAAATAAAAATATTTGTAAAGCACATAATTGTCTAATATTCCAAATGAAAATGCTAAAACTATTAAATAAGTTGAGTAAGGTTATAGACAACAAGGTCAATATTTCAAATCAACTTGTATATCCTATAGATTATTGAAATTGAAATTTTAATAGGCCATTTGTAAAAGCCTAAAAATGTGAAATAATGAGACATAAGTTTAAGAAATATACAAAACTTGTAAGTAAAAAAAAAACAAAAATATTGGTGAGAAAAATTTAATTTGTGAATAAGTGGATATGCCATAGATTGGAAGACTTCTTATTGTCAAGGTGTCAGATCTCTTCAAATTCATCTATAAATTCAATGCAATCCCATTCAAAATTTTAGTAGATGCTTTAATAAAAACAAGAAAACTTATTCTAGAATGTGTGTGAAATAACCAAAGAGCTAGTACAGCTCACAATATTGACAAAGAAGAACAAAGTCAGGGGACTACCTGGTTTTAAAACTTACTTCTGAATTACAGCAATAAAACTAATGTGGTTTTGTTATAAAGATAGAAACATGAATCAATAGAATAAAATACAGACCCCAGAAACAATCACACTGCTTAGATGGTCAATAAATTTTTAACCAAGATGCAATTTCAATTCGATGGAGAACCACAGCAGTTTCTAAAAAGTAAGATATGAAAACTTGAATAGTCAGATACAAAAGATAAAAACAGACTCTCCACCCTTAAATCATACTATGTGTAAAAGTTTGCCTGTTAATCATAGACCTAAATGCAAAAGTTAAAACTATCAAGTGTTACACACACACACACACACACAAATCTTAGCAACTCTGAATTTTGCAAATACTGTATATATTTAATAAATATGTTCCCCCAAAGCATGGAATATAAAGAAAAAACTGATAGATTTGACTTCATTAAATTTGAACTTATGCTCTTCAAAAGCCATTGTTAAGAAAATGTAAAGGCAATCACTGCCTGGAAAAAAATATTCACGAGGCATGTATATAACAAAGCATTTGCATCCAGAATGCATGAAGAATTCTTACAATACAATAATGAGATATAAATCACCTGATTAAACATGTGAAAGATTGTGCTTCACAAAATATGGTACACAGATGGTAAATATGCTGGTGAAATTATGTTATCATCCATCATTTAAAAAAAATCAAAGCCACGATAAGATACGATTGCCCATCAGGATAGCTAAAATTGAACAAGACTGTCAACTATTGACATGTGGAGCAAATGGATTGTCCTACATTGTCACGAAGGTACACACTGAAAAGCAGTGGGAATTTCTTTGAAATTTAGACATACTCCTACCACATACCCAGAAATTTTATTCCCACCTGTCTATCCAAGATACAGGGAAACATTTGTGTACACTTAGGCTCAAAAAAGATTTATTGATAATCCAGTGTGAATGATTCAACAAATTATTATATGTATGCAATAAAATATAGCTCAATGAAAAGGAATCAGCTACTAATAAAAGTAACAACATGAATAAATTGTAAGAATATTTTGCTAAAAATACAGATTACAAATGTGATTAGGCCAAATTGAAATGGGATGTAAGTATAAAACATATGAGGACATCAAAGAATTATTACTTAAAGAAGTGTAAAATTCCATATTAATGATTTTGTATATTTGATTCCCTTTTGAAAAAAGAAAGAATATTTTTATTTCTAAAGCAGCATGATTTATTTATAGTTTAAAATTTTCATCTAAGATTTTTCTTCTGCATAGGGAATGTCTTTTAACATTTCTTTGAGTGCAGGTCTGATGCTGATGAATTCTCTCAGGTTTTGCTCATCTGAAAGTGTTTCTCTTTTATTTTTCAAGGTTTTTAACTGATTAGAGAATTCTCGGTTAATAGTTTTTGTTCTTTCAACACTTTTAAGGTGCCATTCTATTGCCTTCTGGCTTACATCATTTCAAGTTAGCATATTTCCATCTTTTACTCTGTATATAATATCTACGCATTGCCTTTTGGGGGTTGCTTTTAAGTTCTAGCTTCATCACGGGTTTTTATTTTTTAATTGTAATATATGACGTGTTCTTTTTTTAATCCTGCTTGGGGGTCTGCTGAACATCTTAGATATATGTACTTGCAGTTTTCATCAAATTTATTAAAACTCTTATTTATTTCCTTTTTCACTCCCTTGTTTCTGAAAGTCTAATACACATACGTTGATACTTGATATCGTCCCCCAGCCACTAAGGCTCTGTTCATCTTGTTCAGTCATTTTCCCCGTGTTTGTACTGTTCTGAATTAGGCTTGAGTTTCCCTTTAAGGAGTCATTTCAAGGCCCTTATCTGCTCATTGCATTATCTTTGTCATTTTTTCTGTTTCTAATGATTGATACTTTTTCTTGTTGGATTATTTTCTTTTTCACATGCTCATATTCTTTGTTAGATCCTGGAGATTGAGCATTTTGCAATATTGAGTACTGTGTTTTTTCTAAATATGAATTTCTATAAAACACTGGATTTTATTTAGACAGGTCCTTCAATTACTTGTTATTTGGTTTGAACTTTTCCAAGTTTTCTTTCAAGTTTTCTTAGGACAAGTTTTAGAGCACCCTTGACGCTAGAGTGAGTTTATTCTCTTGCAAGGCATGACCACCCAGTGTCTCCACTGAACCCCTCAGGGCTCCATCAAGCACTCTTTACATAGTTGACTAAGACTAAAACATCTCCCAGCCCTGTGTGTGTGTCTGAGAACTCTTCATCTTACAGTTCCTTGGTTGATTTTTGCCCAGCCTCAGGGAGTCTCGCCCTTTCCATTGTGGCTCAATATTCAACACAATACTTTCAGGGGCCTTTGTGCAGAATTTGAAGATCATTCCAGGCAGCTCCTTCCTCTTCAGTACTCAAACCATCAAATTCCAGACACCTGCCTCTTCCAGAATTTCAACATCTGTATCCTTCCCTGCTGGACTCGAGATTCCTCGCCCTTCACTACAGTCTGCAAAGTGCCTCCAGAAAGAACATCAAGTAGAAAGGTCATTTCTTTACTTCCCTTCTCATGAATCATAGTCCTGTACTGCCTACTGTCTAAAGTCCAAAACACCTTCCTTATCTATTTCATCCAGTTTGCTGATTGTTTACTGGGTCCTTCCCAGCATAGTGACTCCATCAAACCAGAAGCAGAAGTAAGACTGCATGAAATCTGGTAATTTATAAAGACAAAGGTTTTACTTTGAAAAAAGGGAATGGTGTCTAAGGGCACCCCACCCCCATCATAAGGAATATCTAGTACACTAATGTTCACACTTGATTGCACATTAGAATAATCTAGACTCTCTCTCCCAGAGTTTCTGATTTAAGTGATATGGTATGCTACTTGGCATCAGAAATTTTAAAAGCACCCTTGGTGATCCTACTATGCAGCTAAGCTTGAGAATCACTGATTTGGTAATGACTGACCTTACACTACAAAGGGGTGGATGCATTGTGATTGCCTGGGTTTATGTGTACACACAACTGAGTGCATATATGGTCTACCTTCCGCCTAAAACGTTGTACAAGATAAATGCCTGGCAAAGGATATTTTTTCCAGTTTTGGCAGCCCTAAGAAATAGAACAGTGTCGGTCAAGTGATTAGAGGTCGTTAGGAACAACTGCTTATGAATGAGTAGGGCCCTGGTTTCATGGATTAGCCATCTGACCATTCATTCAGCAGCACAAGTCAGTGACTACAACTGAATCCTGACAGGGACATGAGCATGGCCTGAGCAGCCCAGGACTCAAAGCAGAGTTCATCAACCTTTCTTCCACTTTTCAGTTGTTACAATTCTCGAACAAATGTTATACTTTGGGAGTCATCAGTAGTTCATCACTTCTGAATCAGTGATTGAACAGAATAACTTCAGAGCCCAAACTGGAGTTTCTTCTCTGGATGTATTTTTTTAAACTAAAAAAAAAAAAAAAAAAATCAAGAGAATATACATTTATTGAAAGCCAAATATTTCATATTTGCAAAATCAATGATGGCACCAATGATCTTGTGAGATATCTTATTCAAGACACCCAGGGAGATTTTAGAATCTTCTTTCTTGTGATTTTATTTACGGAACACAGATATTTTCAAAAGACACTGAAATCAGTGAAAGTATATTTGTTCTCAGTGAAGTGGATGAGCTGTTCTCAGGTCAGCTCTTCTGCTCCTCATGGAATCCCAGATGCTTCTGTATAGAACTGCTGGGACTCCACTGAGCACAACATGAAAACTATTTCTAGAAAAGGACCTTTCCCAGTGTAATGTCTTTATAATCCTATAGGAAAGGATCTAGCCTGGGTTAAGCAGCCAATGAGTGTTTATGGAATGTAACTTTTTCTTTGTTCATCTTACAGTAAGATCCCTCCTTGCTAAAGATATGAATCCTCTACTTCCCCTTGTGAATACTCACACAGTTGGGCGTTATGCAAAGGACATGGGCATTGCACCAACCTGATTTCCAATCTCAGAAGCAACTATTGTGCAGTTGTGTGAGTGTGGGCAAGTTGCCTAAAAATCTCTCCAACTCACTTTTCTCATTCATAAATGAAGAATAAAAACATAGTACCTGATAAGTCCAGGTAAAAGCAGGATAGTGATAACACTACAGATTTGGAAACTGAGGAGAATTCCATAAGAGGACTCTCTACAGAATGTGGGTAGGGTTAGGAGACCCAACAATATGGAGTAATTGCCACACTAGGCCTGAAAGGTACAGGAGTTATTGGGGTCTAACTGTGTAGAGAAGACTGCCCGAAAGGAACTGAATGTGTCAGAAGAGATTGCAGGCAACCCGGTGACCTGGAGCAATCATAATTCTGACCTTAATCTCCTCTTCCCTTCCAGGTTCCCGTCAGTGACTCCCACTGACCAAATACAACAGGGCGCGAGAGGACAGGAGAAAAGGGTAGAGAGGGTGTGCAGAACGTGGTAGGAGAAGTGCCTAAGAGCCCCAGCACCTCCACATTGGATTTGGAAGAGTCAATGAATAGACAGACAATCTTGATACGTAATGTGCAGCACCTCTATTCCCATTTCCTTCCTTACTCCTCTTCTTCTAAGACCTGTCTCATGCCATTTTTCTCCACTTCCAAATATTCCCCAGTCAAATTCTTCCCAGAAGCCTGGCTTCTGCCCTCACTACGCAGGCTTTATCCTTTTCATCTGTTCTTGATTTCCCTGCCTTTCTTGAAGAATCATACTATAGTATCCTCCCCTTCTCCTTGTGTGGTTTTAATTATCTGCCATCAATCACAATCTGAAAATAAAGCATACAATGAGATATTTTGAGAGAGCTCAAATTCACATAACTTTCATTACAGTATGTTGCTATAATCGCTCTATTTTATTATAAGCTATTGTTATCAATCCCTGACTGTGCCTAATTTACAAAGTAAATGTTATCACAGGTATGTTTGTGTAGGAGATGAAACATAATATACAAGGAGTTCATTATTATGCAAGGTTTCAGGCACCCACTGAGAGTCTTGGAACACACCTCCTGCAGATAAGGGGAGCACTAATGTAGCTCATTCACTGACCCTGGTTAAACCTCCTTCTGACATACTCCCCAAGCACCCTCAATTGAAGTAAGTGGGCAGAATCATGAACTAATTGAAACTTGCAATTTCTTCTGTGGACACAAGGACTTGGCTGCATTTTTAATTTGTTCGGTCATCTGAGTTTTAGGCCAAAAAGACTAGCAACTACACATGGAGAAGAAACAAAAGAGAGAGAGAGAGAGAAAGGAAGGAAGGAAGGCTCTCCAAGCATCAGAAGTGATTATTGAGATCCAGAGTAAGAAGAGAGACAAAAGAAACAAACAGAATTTCTGAGGACATTTACCCAGCAAAATAATGCTCCTCGAACTAAGAAGTTGTGTTCATAGCTGTCTAGTTAAGAATGCAGAGAGCGGACACTCCCTGGCAGCTTAGCGGTGCGCTGGTGCAGTCCACACACATTCCAGAAACTCTGGTTTGCAACAATAATTTTGGTTGTTCTGGGGGAAACAACCAAAATTAACAACTAAATAAAATAAACACTTCTTCCTGCTGTCTCTTCTGGTCCGTCTCTTGCCTGCCTATTTACCTTCATTCATGCCAGTGCCTTTCCTTTAAAAAATTGTAATCTATTATCCTGGCATATGGTTTCTCAAAAATGATGATGAAAATCAAAATCACATTGAACCAGGTAGAAGAATTAGCTGAAGCACTTGGAAAATTCTTGCTTAGTGGTGTGCCTCATTCTGGTGAGGGGAGAGAACATGTACTGTTTTACATTGTCACTATTCTTGCTTATATCTGGTCTTCTTGGCTCCTCTGCTCTTTGAGCATAGAGTTCAAAGAATTACATCTATTGGGCTCCTTCTGAGGTGACCGTGATGGTGGGTACATGATAGGTGCTTATAAAAGAAGAAACACATTTTCAGGCAAAATGGAGTGAGCACCCAGAACTCAACTAGGTTATGTAATTAAATTCTATGACATTTTCAGAATAACTTGATCCTCTACCCATTCATTTCAGAACATGTCCCCACCTTTCAGCGACACATGACTATGGTATCAGTTAAGTCTGATATGATTATCAGTTTGTTGATGCATACTGACAGCCAAAATAAGAAAGAAAAGAAGATTAAAACTCTCTCACAATGTACCGTTGCAAAACACACAAGTGCAGGGTACGTTGAAAACATGACCCATGCCCCAACCTTAAAAAAAGGCTTGATGGACCTGAATATAACAAGTTGGATTTTCTGGAATGATAACTGCCTCTGCCTGCACTGATTGTACCCAAGACGTCCTGCCCTGGAATTTTGCTGTTCATGCCTACTTGGTTTTTCCTACTTGCTAACTACCCTCCTGCTGCTGAAGCCTCCTTTTAAAAGATCCTCCCAATCTACAGCTGGCAGGGAAATCTTTGCCATCAGCTGTCATCGGGAGGATATTATGCTGCCCAACCTGCTGCCTTTGGGACCCCCGCTGTGAGTATAATGAAGGATACATCCTTGCTGCTTTGTGTCCTCTCATGATTTCCTCAGACTGCCTATTAGACAGTGCATGCCTCTGCCCAGACTTGAACACCTACAAACAACAAGGCACTCCCACCATACATGCATTCATTTACCAAAAAAAAAAAAAAAAAAAAATTACTGGAAGTCTGTTTTTGCTAGGGCTTCCCTTGTACTTAATAGGGTTTTAGTATCTATTTGTCATTGAATGAGTCTCTGAGTGCCAGAGGTTCCCAAAGACAAATATGATGGACCACTTCTATCTAAAATGTCTTTGGAAAGCAATGAGAAAGCCATTAGATTACTTCCATTCTTTTTCCCACTCAAAGTCCTGAGTATCTCCCCACCTCTCTTTGTATGCAAAGCTGTGTGGAGCCAATAGAGTACCCAGAGCAGAGCTTGCAAAGTTATTTAAAGCCATTTAAATCCCAACAGTGAGAGCTTGTAGTAGCAATAACACTATGGAGTTCAGACACCTGGTTTTAGCCACAATTTTATCAATGAATGTAAAATGTTGGTACAGCTACTACTGACTGTGTCTGTTAGGACATACACAGGAGATCATGCAGAGCAAAACCACATGATTAACTCTTTCAGGAGAATAAAAGTACTAGAAGTTTAAAGAAGGTGCACTTTATCCTTTCAGGAAAAGTTTTGGTGGAAGACAAATTAATTAGACCATTGATTAGCATGAGTATTTTCACCTATCTTTGTTTTTCATTTGTTCTGTTTTTCCCCCATCCTCATTAGCATGAACCATGAATGTTGAGTTCTAGATCTATACAATTTGAATGCTTAGTATGGCCTCAGTTATGTTAAAAACTAAATGATTCATTTTAAAAAGAAACTAGAAGGAACTATAATCTATGTTGACAATGATTATCACTAAGGGATGAGAATATAGATGATGTTTTTTCTGTTCATAAGAGCATTCTTTTTACAATGAGCACATATCACCTGAGTGAAATAATAAGATTAATATCTGTTCATTTAAAGTCCTCATAGTACTTACCCAAATGCATACTTTGAAACGAACAATAGGTAATTGAATCAGTAAGGAATGCCTCAAAGAGTTCTTACCCATAAATATATGATCTACTTAGAGATAAATCAGAAATGAAGGGGGAGACATTATTCTGAAAAATATGACCATAGTTTTTATAACAGTGGTGATATTTCTGCAAGCAATGCAATCCAGTGTGACACTGCCCTTGAATATGAAGGCAGAGATTTCTCCAAAAGATACCTCAACATCTGAAGACACTTCCAACTATTAATCACCTTGAATTGTGGCCACCAAAGGGACTAAGCTATAATCAGCAAAAGCTATGGACTATACAGGGGAAACATTTGAATGTCTCCCCGAGACTGGGTTTTCTTGTGAGTATTCATTGATTTGGGAATATTTAGTTGGGGGAGCACATGTTTGAAAGCCCCATATTTGTTTTAATTTTCTTAGCCTACAGGAAATTCTCTGCAATCTAATCATGAGGACCCAGTTCAAAGTGTAACATGTGCACACACACACACACACACACGTACACACACACACACACACACACCATTGCTTTAAATGCTCTATGTCCACTGATGTTGTCTTGCCAAAGGCTAGCTGAGGCTCTTCACATACTCATCACTCCATCAGTTTCAAATATCTGTTCAGATGTTGTTAAGCCATTTTTCCAGACCAGAAAAAAAAAAGCATGTCAAATATACTGGATGCTGAAATGATCGAAATAAAATAAACCCCAAAGATGGGTAATCCTAGGTGACTGGGAACAGGCTTCAGTGATGTTGCCATTTGTAGACAATTCACTTTCCAATTGGAAATTTGGTGTCAACCCGTCATTACTTTATGAAACATAAAGGGGTGTCATAATCACTTATCATTCTTTTTGGCAACTGGTTTATTACTTTCCCTCTGATTCTACTGTATTCTTCCTGATTGGGTATCTTTTCTCAGCAATTGCTTTGAACAAAGCACTGTCATCTGTGGTGGAAAAGAGAATGAAGTTTAGTCTGTTGACACCTATCTTTGCTTCACTCTTCCTCTCCTAAGGGAATGTGAAACATGAGAGTTTCCTTTTTTAGAAGTTTAGATTTACTTGTTGTTGCTACAGTCCACTCCTATTATTCCTAAATAATGACATTATAAATGGTATAAAATATATTTGAAAGTGCTTCCATAATTTTCTCATGCCTTACCCATAGAATTATTAAATGTTGTTTTATAATACAGAGATCTTACAGGTGCCAAAACAGACTTTTACTTTCATTCATTCTATAAACATGTGACATACCAGAATGTCAAGGCCCTAGAGGGTGAGCCTTGACTATTGAAGGACAAGAAGAAACCTTGTTAATTTCATTCCTAATAATTCCATTACAAGCACCTAATATATCCAGGTGCTGTACTTATTTTATGATATCACAGGGTACTCATGCATAAGCCATATCATCTTATTTCTTGATGGTGAAAAGGAAGTTTTTCTGGAAGTTTATCCTGGAAGCTACTTTAAAATTAGAATTAACTGGAATAATATAAAAGGGCTTGCATAGCAATGACTTTCAAAAACAGTCATTTCTCTTAATAATAGCAAGTCTTGGAAATCTTGCTGGAAGCAACGTGACTCTTTTAGAGTAAATAAAATCTCATCTTCCCATGTGAAAATATCAAACGAAGAGGAAATCTTAAAGAGCAAGTAAATTACAAGGGCCAGGGACATTTCTAAAAACAATGAACCAACAGAGAAATGCCAAATTCCAATTTGTTGTTTCCAAGGAGAGCATTCAAAAGTAAACTCAAGCTACATTATCATAATTTCATAATACAAAGAACATTTTAACCCCCATAAGCAGAAAATTATCTCGGAATTGTACGGTTCTGCTAGCATTATGAAAAATTCTTTAGATATTATTTTTCTCATTCACTTTCACTCTAGCTCTCCTGACACTAGATATTTCAGTGAGTCTGAATACATGAGCTTTGTCATAGACTGTTTTCTAAGGAACCTAAGCTTTAACAAGGCTATTCTTTTATCCTCATTATAGTTATTAAGATGAATGAGACTTAAGCAAATTTGCCCAAGGTTACATAACCATGAGACTACATAATCAGGATTCAACTTCAATTTGCTGATATGTCTGATCATTATGCTGTTTCTCAATGCTCCAATTTATTTGTTCGGGTCATAGAGATTCATTTAACTTAAAGCAATGCATATAAATATTATTTGTGTGTCAAGTAATTGTGAATTTGAGAGCTCGTCTAGTCAAAGGGCCAAAATCAATGTGTTAAAATAAAAATAAGAAAAATTATGGCAGACACTGCTGGATGCCTAACTCATATTTAATTTCTCCTTGTTCCTTAGTGAAAAAGACATGATTTGTTTTAGAATGTCTTGGTATTTTTCAGCCACCGTTGTAGTTATGGGTAACTATGTGATACAGCTGTGACTGAGGAGATGCAATCAGAAATCACTAGGAAGAGAGTCTGAGAAAGTTTTCTTTCTTTAAAGAAACCCACTCAACTAAAATATACTCTTTACCCTTCACCTTTTTTCCTTTATTCTGCCTAGACTGTGAAAACTTGCTCTCGGAAAAGGAGCATCTATCCTACACCCACAAAATACCATATTTCAAAATGAAAATCAATTCAAAGAAGTAGAGACCTGGAAACACTGGAGACACTTGGGTTGCTGTTAATACCATTTAGTTACTGAATTGGATCAGGATTGCCCTCATCAGGACTTCTTATAAAGTGGGAAAAAAAAAAATGGATCTTCACATTGTTAAACAACCATTCTGCTCAGATTCTTATTACATGTAGGAGTACTCAATCCCTAGCTGATCATTAGTACAGACGTGCCATTAAAAATCAATAAAAGGATTAAAAATGTGACTTTACACTATGGAATTATGAGGGTATAAAGCAAAGAATTTAGATATTTAAATTTAGGTACTGAAAAGAGATGCAAATAAGATGACTTCGAAGATAGAAACACGGAATAAGGGAGGAAGCAAAGGAAATTTTGCACTCGTGTGGGGAAAAGGTCAAGAGATGGACCAGATGGTAGATATTAAAAACTCAAAACACAGAACCTCAGACATCAATGTCTTAACTGAATTAACATGGGCTTCTGCTTCCATGAGCAGATGGAGGCCACCCACCCAAAACAAATCTAATGGGACACCATGAACTCAACGATTAGTAGCCTACAACTGTGGATAATATCCCCAACTTCACTTAGGTTAATGTAAAGGTTACGAGTGACCCAAGAAGTGCCCTGGTGGCTTAGACATTATGTCTGTGACTCTGAGGCAGTCCATGCAAAACCCAAGGACTCGGTTTGTGACCTAGGACTGGGAGGGTCTCAGACAGCCAATATGAACAACAACTATAAAAATTAAGCTAAATTAAAATTTAAAAAAAGCAAGAGTGAACCAAACCTTCTGTGCAGCTGGTATGCAATGCAAAGATTGAGTCTGAAGCTACGCATGGAGCTTTTACAGAGTGGGTAGTGTCAAAGGCTATAAGGTTCCTTTAGTCCTCCTTTTTTGTTTCATGCTTTCATTTATTCCTCATTTATTTATCAAAAAAACCTGTGCTGAGAACCTAATACGTTCTAACGATTGCTATCAAAGATGGACATATCTAGATACTGTGGAAGTATGATTTTCAAAAAATGGAACCATAACTCCTCTGTAATAGAGAATGACAAGTTTATTTAAAGAGGAAATCAGAGCATCATAACATATTATCAAAGATTATTGGAAGAATGGATAACTTATAAGAATATTCTAGTACAATTGCTAGGTTAAATATAAAATGAATATACTGTCCTCTGCAATTAAATTTTCTGCTAGACAGAAAGCATTCACATCTCTACTGGGCAAAAATCTACAGCTTAAAACATAGCATCACAAAATCGGAGTTCTCAGGTTGTCAAACAGGTATTTTCTCCCCTATTAATAAGAAGTCTTTAGGGCAGGAGTTCTGTTAGACAAGCTCTGCAGTGACACTGAAAGGACACAGTCCTTTCCCTCGTTTCTAAGTGTTGGATGATATTAAGAATAAGAAGCATATTTTAGGGGTTAGTCTATTAGAATTATACGCCCCAGCTTTAGGAGATGAAAAAAATAGAGATTAAAGCGAATCCAGTCCTCAACATAAATATATATTTGGAATTTGCACATGATAGTTCATTTAATTCTCATCCAACCTAACAACGCAATTATTATGAAGCAAATTTTAAAAATGAAAAACTTGAGACACAAAGCACTGAGATGACACCTTAAGAGGAACCACAATAATACAAGCCTGTTTCTAACCTTCCAACTTCTTCTGCCAGGCCGCAGGGCCACTGGTGAAGTTCACTGATTTGTTGAGTCACTCGCTCATTAATTGATTCAACAATATTTATTGATGACCCGCATACTCAGCGCTCTTTTCGACCCTGGAAGGGCAGCGGTGAACCAAATTGACTCTGTCATCACTCAGTTTCTGCCTCACACAGCACCCATTCTAAGGGCTCCAGCTCTTCTTTATTTTAATCAGTTATCATCACATGCATGTCCCCAACTCATTTAAAAAAAACAACTCACTAATCTGAAGTGGTTCATTTTTGTTTTTAGAAAGAGTATCCTCATTTTACAATCTTAGTCCAGAGGTCTATTCCTTTTATCCAAAGTCCTCTGCCATTTCTTCTCTTGCTCCTTCTCATCTTTCCCTTCCAAAACCATTTCAATCCCTGAGTCCAGAGCTGCAGCGGTTTCCTTGTGAGTCAGGCAGATCTCCCAGGCTCTAGTCAAAAGTTTCAGAGATCTCTTGGGAAACCTGAGCCAGGAGTCCACTTTCAAGTACCCAACTCCAGGAGGGGTCCTCTCCTCTGGTGAAGGTGGAGGCTGGGTCAGGCATGCACAGAAAGTTCACCCAGGCTGGAGCTCCACTTCCACTTAGGACACATGACTGAGGAAGCTATTCCATATTACAGTGTCACTGTTATGGGTCCAAGATGAGGCTAATTCAGACTGGCTCTCTTGGTGGCCACCCACAGTGGATCGGGTCACTCACAAAATACAACCCAAACGTCCCCCAGTGGCCCAGATGTGGAAGGGTTCCCCTAGGCATTCAGCAACAACGCAAAAGAACAACAATGTATTCCTTTCCCACTCACGGAGACTATTTCCTTCCTTCCTTGGAATCGCTGACAAAACTCACTTCCTGTTTTTGAACTGCAGTGAGGTGGTCGTGCAGTGCCTTAGCAGCAGGCTCCGGAGTTCTAGAGTTCTAAGAATTCTGCCAAATAAATGCAAAACTAAATAGTGAGGTGATAGGTGTGATTAGCTTGACTGTGGTGATTATTTCACATTGTATGCAGCAGATGTCAAAACACTGAGTTGCACATTTAATATATATATATATATACATATATATATATACACACACCTCATTCTACATCAATAAAACTGTAAAAAAAATAATCATATGCCCAATTCCTCTCCTTCACACAGAACAATAGCAGAACCATGACATGCAAATCAGAAAAATCCAGTCACAGCCCAAAGGAAGAAGGGTGGGAGGCTCCTGCTTGGCCCGTCAATCAACCATATCAAAGTTTAAGGATACTCAACTGTCAGATACAATTTTTTCCTGCAACATATGCAAAATCTCTCAAACCACAGTTTAATAGTCTCTGTTTCTTGTATATCTGTGGAGATGGCAAGAGACTGGTCCATGTCCACCAAAGTATTCCTCGTTGATAACACGTAAAGTCTTCTCTAAATAGTCTCCATTTCCAAAGATCTGGAGATATGAGACTCCTGCAGGTAGCCAGGAAGTTGAAGTAGAACCTAGTACACGTTTCTCACTGAGCAACTGGGTCCTAAAACAAGAGGCTCTAATTACTCCCTGGGGAAAGGCATTTTTACTTCAAGAAGGGGACTAATGGGGGCAAGTCCACTCTTACTGGATACATCTCCACTCTCCACTAAAGGTCAGGAGACAAATGGGGTGATATATGTGTGTGTGTGTGTGTGTGTGTGTGTGTGTGTGTGTGTGTGTGTATGTACATATGTATGTACTTATTTTTTAAGGTCTAAATCAAGATAGCTAAAAAAAAATAGTTCTATGCAGTCTACCTTGAAAAGCTGACCTTCACAATGACAAAACCAAAAATTACTTCTAATGCTGTTCATTTTAAAGGATAAAAATCAGTATAATATCAAAGACAACTGAATCTAATTCATTAGGGCATTTTCCTGATAAGCTGTCAGTATCAGAATAAAGTCTCAAATAAATGTATGCAATCCATAAATTATTATATCTTTTTCATAAAAGTTCTTTCTTACCTTCATTTCAACACATCACTAACTTACATTGTTGAATATTTTTCACATAATTTGGGTTCTAGAGGCATCATAGTCCATTAGACAAACTTTCCTCAGTCCTAGACATTCTTAGCTTTTTTTAAATTAATTTCAATGTAGATAAATTTTCCTCTTCTGTTGTTGACATTGTCAACAAATTCTTAAGGCAATTCTTAGACTCAGAAATTAACCATAAGTCTACATATTCTTTAAAGTATTTTAATATGTGGCCACATGTTATAAATTATTATCTCAGAAATGTCATAAATTATCCTAATTTTCTCACATAAGGCACAATTGTATTGTAATTTTATCTCTTTATTCAGAGAATATTTCTTAAGGTGTGTGTCATTTACTTCTTGTGAATCCTATATCTTAACAAAGTTAATTTAGTTTCTTGTGAACATTTAGTCATTATTCCCAGTCTGTATGTGAGTGGTTATAGCATCAGACTTGATGTGAGTTTCATCAAGAGACCCCTCCCTTAACTGGATCCGGAAAGCATCATGTATAGTCTCTGAATTGTGCACAATGTCATTGCTATGGGCATCCTTGAGACCAGTCTCTTAGCAACAAAATCAAACTATGTACCTAACATGACACACAGAGGTTTCCACCTTTTGACCATCATTCAGCTTTGTATACTTTTTTCCTTACATATCCAGTTTACACCATACTCTGAGGCCTTTCCTCATATATCTTTCAATTAATTTAATGCAATCAAATGTATCTTTGTTTAATCTTCTTGACTAATGTGTTAAATTATATTAAATATTTTTTTTGTAAAAATGAAACTACTTGAAATTTTAGCTTTAGAGTTATGGCTCTCCTGGCGACAAACCAAGCGGGCACTCTTTGGAAGTATTTTAGGCAGATTTATTACGCATAGGTTCAGCGGGGATCCTTCCCCAAAGGCTGAGCATAGATGGCAGTTGAGAAGAGAGGTGTACATTAGAGTGGGGATTACAAGTGTGAATCCATTAGTCATTTATAAATTCTTCACATGGGCAATACACACACAAAATTAAATTTGCAAGACACATATTTGCAACACAAATATAAGATCCTGCCTGCAGGCAATTAAGGAAGTTCTTTATCTGTTGGTGGCTTATCAGTTGTCTCTGGCATCCCAGTAAGCTCAGACCAAGGATGTTTATGGCTCTGCTAGCTTGGCGGTTTTCTCGACTGGCTTCATGGCTGTTGGAAGCAGCGGGCAGGCCTTTTCCCTCACATTAGTACTCCTCTAGTTGGCAATGTAAATAATCAGTATCATGCTCCACATTTTTCATGTCTTGACAAGTGCTGTCCAATAGAATTTTCTCCATTGATGGAAATATTCTCTACAGGGACTCTCTAGTATGGTAGCCACTTTTCATGTGTGGTTATTGATTGTTTGAAATGTGGTGAGCATAGCCAGCCAAGAACCTGGATTTTTTGTTTTGTCTAATTTCAGTTTATTTTAATACCCATGAGTGATTCAGTGACTACCATACTGAAGAGTACAAATCTTGATGTATGTATCCACAAATTTTAAAACAACTGATTTTTTTTATATTGCAAAATTATTTCTCAGTTGACAGCATTCGGCTAATGAACAAATACCTTTTTGTCTCTACTTAGAAACCCTTTTAATTATACAAAATCTGTTGACTTCATGCTACCCAAGAGGAAAAAAATTATATAAATTAAATATAAATTATATTAATTTATATTATCTTACTTACTCAAATTATTCTCAAGCACTGATATGGTCTGCATCTCAATTATATTGTCCCATCCAGGCAGAAACGTGGAGAAGAGTTTTGTTGGGTGGTGAGCATGAGATCTTTTAAAATGGAGTCCTAGGTCAAGGACTCCTCTTATCCAAATTGAGGGGAAGGCATGTGTATGAAAAGTAAAATCCTACGTTGTAAAAGGAAGAAGGGAAAAGAAGATGAGTAGGACACAGAGTGAGGTTTTCCCTGCCTTCCCTTTTGCTTTTTAGACTAAGAATGCCCAAATATGGAGAAAACTGGTGACTGACAGTTTCTGATAACAACTTTCTTTCTGCAAAAATATTCATCATTTTGAATAAGGAGGTCAGGACCTTATATTACCAGCATTCAATAAGCCATAGCTGAATCAATGAATCATTTAGTCATCCATATCCATCACATCCATCTATACTACACTCTTCTGTAGGAGGGAGGGACTTTGAAATTAGCTGTCTTTTGAGATCCAATAATTTGATATTTTTAGTTGTAGTCCTGGGGGGACCTTGGAACACTACATCACCTTTCTGGGACTCAGTTTTATCTACTAATGATTAATTTTGTTTGTTGGGAAAAAAAGACTCCATCTTCGGAACCTTCACTAAGGTGTTATGTTCACTATTTGGACTTCCATCAGAATGATTGGATCCATTGCTTGGACTGAAAATTCGTACACCCAGGCATTCCTTATTATAGGAACACCATTTCAAGCACACTATATCTACTTGTTAGGGTTGTGTATCTAAGTACCACAAACTTAGTGGTCTAAACAAAAGAAATATATTGTCTTACAATTCCAGAGGCTGGAATTCTAAGACCAAGGTTTTGATGGGCCATGTACCCTCTGAAGTCTCTAGGATGTGTTACAGGTCTCTTGACCAGTTTCTGATAGTTCCTTGGCTTGTGGTTGTACAACTCCAATCTTCACATGCATTCTCCCTGCGTATTTATGTGACTGTGTCCACATTTTCCCTTTGCATAAAGACACCAGGCATGCTGGATGATAGGGCACATGTTATTCCATTCTGACATGATCTTAACTAATTGCAACTTCAGTGATTCTACTTCCAACTAAGGTTATATCTAGGACTTCAAGATGTGAATTTTGGCAGGACATAATCCAATCGACAACACACACGTTCCAGAGTTATCAGTTTTAAAATATATGCATGCTACTTCCATAACAGTATATTTTTCTTTTTCTAAGCACTTCATATATTTTTGATGTAGAACATCTATCATTGTCATTGTATAATAAGAGGTAAGAAAAGCATTAAGAAAGAATCGGTAGGTGCCAATTCACGCAATTGTTTCCAGCAGTAGTTTCCAAGTATCCAGCTTTCTAGGCCAGTGAGTTTACTCCAAGATTATATTACAATGCATTTTCTCCGTACTTTGTTAACACCATCTTTATTACTATTTCTCCAATTCTCATACGAAGCACACATTTAAAAGCCATTTAGCCTTGTCTGTTTCTGTGCCCATAGAACTTCCAACTTGACCCTTTGTTATCACATGTGGTCTAAAGGATAAGACAAACTTTTCAGAAAGCTTGATGCTGGATTCTAGGTCTTCCAGGAGATAGATCAGATGGTTTGTGACCCTGAACACCAAGACAAATCTTGGTTTTTTGAATGATGGGAGTATCCTTGAGCAACTGGCTGGTGAAATCTCTCTAGTTCCTGGGAAAAGCTGGAGGTTAGAAATCAGACAGGACCAGGCTGAAGTTCCACCAGGGTCAAGGTCTACCTGGAAGTAGCAACTCAGACTTAATAATATAATGTCAGTAATACAGTGGGACTCATCAAAATGTATTAAAAATGATTTTATACACCATGAAGCACTGCACAAATGCTAGCTGGTCATGTGATTGCAGGTAGGGAAAGAATTCTCTCATAGGGCTTCCAGAGGGAGCATAGCTCTCAGGCACACCTTGATCCCTCACTGTGGCTTCCATAACAAGAGAATAAAATTCTGTTGTTTTAAGTCATGAAGTTTATGGTAATGTGTTAGAGCAAACATAAAAATCTACTACCATTTGTCTGAGTTCAAGTTTCTTAGCTATTAAATTGGGAATGGGAGGTAGACTAGATCAGTGGTTCTTAACACTGGCTACACAACAGAAGCAGCAGGAGATTTTTTTAATTGTTTTCATGTGGTGCCAGTTCTAGAGTCTTAAGCTTAATTGTCTGGGTTGAGGGCTGAGTAAAATCTTACCAATGTCTATAAGGTGAAAGAAGGCTTAGAAGCCACTCATGGCTTTTCCCAAATCTAACTGACTTTGATTCTATGTCTTTGCACATTACCATCACTAACTACTTGAATGTGGGATATAGCTCCCTGGGGAGGGAACTGGCTTTCCACAGCTTTCCTTTCCTGGTGAAATCACCCCTAGCAGTCAGGAAAAGGTAAGTAAATAATGTTTTAAATAGAAGGTCAACTTACTTCTTTATTCTAAAAATCAAAGGACCAGCAGGATTTCAGAAAATTCTTTCTTAATGATTCCATCGCTCATTTACCAAATATTGAGTAGACGGCTTTCCTGTATGCCATTCAACAAGTATTTACAGGTGATCGCTGGTACTTTTCTAGGTACATGTGGGAGGTAGTGTGCAAGATTCTGCCGGCAAAGATTCCCCGAAGATATATTTGATGCCCTGAAGCTGATACCAAGATTGTAGCTTGGTGTCCGGGGTCCTGTCTCACAACATTCGAAGAATGAACTGGCGGAGCAAACGGGAAAAAGAAAGGGGAGTATAGTTTATTGGAGAAAGTACAGACTCCCTGCATAAGCAGGGATCCCAAGGAAAGGTTGCCACTTTAGCTTGAGGTCTAGGGGCTTTTACCTTCTTTACAACCTTGTGTGGGCTTCCAGGATTGGAGTAATCCCAAAACTAGTATGCTAATGCAGCATTCAGGAGTCCCATTGGTCCCTTCTTATGCTAAAAAGGGATTCCGGAAATGCATTTCGGATTGGCTGTTTTCACTCACCGGGCAACTATTCCTTTTGTCCTGATCTCAAGGTCTTTATCTCTAGGGGTGGGTCTACTTTAGTAACAGGCAGGCCTCGGACGTTTTCCTGTACACGCCCTCATCCCTCGCCCCCTAGCCTAACCGCCTGATGTCTCACTAAACTCCTCTCAAAGTGGGCGGGGACAAGAGCCAGGGGCACTTACTGAAACAGCGTCCCCAACAATGGCGTCATCACAAGAAGTGATGACCTCCTTTTCCAGTAAATCCTGAGAATCATCTCTTCTTAGAACTTGATTACTTGATCGATGAATCAATATATTTTCTTCTGCTTTGTGCTATTTCAAAATTATATGGAAATGGAAAATACCAGAATTTATTTAAATAAACTCAAGTGCGGTGGATATGGTTTTGATAAAGAATTGGTTCTATTAATAAGACCCTTTATTACCCTTTTTTAGCAATAAAGAGAGCAAAAAAAGAACCATTTCAAGCAAATATCCCAAAAGCTTTATTTGAGCTATTGTGGGGTTTCCATCTCCAAAGGGCAAATTCCTCGACAGGAGCTTGAGGGAGAAACAGTGACCAGCAGCAGAAGCCGCTAAGCTCCAAGCTGATTTTCAGTCCTGTGATGTGATTTCCCTTTTATCCTTTCTGAACCAGTCCCTTTTCCAATTAGGGATCACAGCTGCTGAGAATAAAGTGAGGTCTGTTTAACTGGCAGAAGGCACAAATGTCCCACTCACACCATCAATAGGAGTCATTGTTCCAAAAATATTGCCATTGAGATTTTGCTTAATGCTAATGGAATTAATTTCTTTTTCAATGCTGATGGTCACCCAGTTCCTTTTTTAAATGCAGAAGTTGCTTTGGTTTTGTGTTTTTGTTTTTGTTTTGTTTTGTTAATTGAAAAGAGAATTTCTCATGAAAATACAGATTCAGAGTGGTGAGCTTTCAAGTAACTTCGATATTATTTTTTACACCAATTCACTTATAGAGGAGAGTGGAAACCCAGAAAGACCTGTGATAGGAGGAATTTGAAAATGTACAGAGGTGAGGTGGCAAGGAGGAGGGACTTGACATGTATACTACTCTATAGGCGATGCAACCTTACAATGGAATCCTTTGTAACCAGATGTGGAAAAAGCATTGTGCCACACTAACTGGAAGGTATAAAAAGATGGAGGCTCAGCAGGATAGGGGCTCAGCCTTCGGATTCATATCGCTGGTACTTGCCGGCAAAAAGAATAAACCTTGCTTCCTGATGAAGGCTTGGTGTCCCGTTTCCTTGCTGGGTGGGTCTGCAGCAGACCCAGTGACTTGTTTAAAGCAACACTGTTTGGAGCTGGGGTCATTCTCTTTACTCCCTTTTCCCTATTCATTTCCCTACAGCAGATGCACAATCAGAAATATTTTTGTTAGTGAGATCTGACAGTCACCATTAAATTTTCTTTGCCTTGAATAAGTGCCAAATGTGAATCTTATCCCAGATTTTTCTTATCAGTACTCAAATATAAAGTCCGGTCAAATGGGTCAAGGGCCTCTTGTGGAATCAATGCTACCTTTTCCACTGGGGGAAAGGAAGTTCTTGTGCACTGTGCTGTCTAAGGATCAAGAAATGTGGTGTTCATTTGGATACAAGCATTTTTCCTGACGCAATGGTCTATGGCTTGATGGAACTTTGTGTATCAATAGTTCACCCCTTCAGGTGATCTAATCAACAATCTGTTGGTAATAAATCTTACCTCTTTCCAAATAGTTAAGTTTGCCTCAGCCATCAGACAGTAGTGTGCTGAAGACTACACCATGAGCCTTGCTTGAAAAGACAAGTGTGTTTCAATTCACATTTATATCAAGCAAACACTGCTTATCCATGTCTTCCGTAATTAGCAGAAAATAGTACCCAGGATTTTAGCACAACAAGAGAAAGGAAAGAAGGAAAGGAGGGAGAGAGGAAAGGAAGGAGGGAAGGTGGGAGGGAAAATAGCAAAGAAATAGTTCAGAGAATGTGTTTCAAGTACTCCATTCAACCACTTATTCACCAATAAATAAATAAATAAGTTAGCAGCACCTACTGAAAGACAAGTCCTATACTAGATGTTCAAGGAAAAAAAAATTGCTCATGGTACTTGTTCAAGACAGAAGGCAGATGTCATTCAAAGGACATAATACAGAAAACACTCTCAGGATGCTTCGCTTACGGAAGAGATTGGGCTCAATTCCATACAGCATGGGCAAGTAGGACTTTATAAGCCAGGACATGGGTCAGTAGACAGAAAATGAGTAAGAAGACCTCAGGGATAAGGGAGCATTCTTGCTGAAATAGTGTATCTAACAGACTTCTTGTGGAAGGCAGGCCAACATAAGCAGATATTCCTCATGGAATAGAAGAGGATGAAGAATTAAATTAAATATTAAGGGCGATAACATATTGAGAAGGGAATCATTATGACTAAAATTTTAAAAATGCAGAAACATATGGAAATGCAAAAGTTGAGTCTAGTTGAAAAAAGAGCTCAGGAGAGTCTGAGTTTGATCAAGAAGAGAATCTTTGTTATAAACAACAAAGGATAAGAAAAGAAAAGATTCCTTTTCTGTCATGATTTGCAATGTGGTCTTTGAGAAAATCCACTTTACATTTCTCTCAGGCATGGTTTTCCCACATTTAATATGAGAATTTATAATACTTGCCTTGAGATCGTCTCACACAAATATGAATACCTGACAGACTGTGAATTATGTTCTGAACACAAGATTTTAAATATGACCCTTTGGGTGGGGGGAGTGCTAGTTCCTAATAATAATGTGCCAGACACTGTACTAGGAATATTCAACCATTCCAACATCCTGCCTGGTAGGCAGCATTATCCCCCCAAATCAGCAGTAACTGAAGACCAGTGAAGGGAAATGTTTGCCCAAGTTCTCAAGATCAGGAGGTGGAGGGGTTCAAGCCCATGTCTGTTGACTGGGAAGACCATGCATCTGGGACTTCATAAAACAGACCAGACTTTAATTTAGCAAGACAAAAAAAAAAAAAAAAAAAAAAAAAAAAAAAAAAAAAAAAAAAAAAAAAAAAAAAAAAAAAAAAAAAAAAAAAAAAAAAAAAAAAAAAAAAAAGACGTAAATGACTATAAGACCCTTGGAGTAAATTAACCAAATAAGTTTGTAAAACTTCATCACTGAGAAATAAGTCAAATAAAGAAAAATACTTGTCTGATTTTACTCATATGGAAAATAAAAAAAACAGCAAATGAACCGACAAAAACAGAGGAGCAGGGGGTTTGATGAGAAACTAAAATGGATAAAGGGGATTCATTGCACAGTGGTAGATGGAAACTAGAAATTTGGTGATGATCATGAAGTAGAAGATGCATATGTCAAATTATAATGCTGCACATTTGAAACTTATATATTGTTATCAATGTAACATCAATAAAAATATTTAAAAAATAAAAAGCACTATGGAAAACAAAAAAAAGTATGCATTGACAATGATGTCACCCATCCCCTGTGTCCAGCAATAGAAATTGTCTTCTAGAGTCAAATGTCTTATCTCCTGATACAAATTCCAGAACCATCAAAAGCAATAATTGAAATCATATCTCCAGGTTAAGCAATCTATAAATTTGACAGCTTAATCAAGAGATTTGTGGTCTTCACTGTAAATTTT
>RJWH01000947.1:479164-518487 GCA_004363575.1 Solenodon paradoxus
ATTCACAGGGCCAATCCCCAATCGCCATATGGGAAGCCCGCGAAATTCCTCTGCTTAAAGAGCCGGTCCCCCTTTGTTCTGGGCGCGACTTCCAAGCCCGCGACTTCCCGGCCCTCTGCGGACTTGGGAGTTTCGCCCGGGTGTGCAAACCCCAATAAAGCCCTGGCTATTTGACATTTTTTGTCTGATTGAGCTTGTCTCCTCGCGGAGCCCAGAAAAACCTTACAAAAGCCAGGAGAAAAACTAACAAAAATTTTTTGTTTCCCCAGAAATAATGATTGAACAGGTATTTGGTGGAATGCAGCAATCTTTCTTAACTAGCATCTTTGGTGATTTGTCATCTAATTATATATCAGAAAACAATTTTGAGAAAAAAGTGGTTTTCGATTTTTCCTTTTTGTCAAAATTCCTCTAAAGAGCTTAGAAAAACTGAATACTTTTAAGTTGATGTCTTTCATTAGTTTAAAGAAGTTTGTTATTTGTTAATTAAGGGAGAAAATATTAACTATTAGAAAAATAAAATAAGATAATCAGAATAAATATTTCATAACATGATTTGATGAAATAGGCTTTAACTGTTGAAAAATGTGTACAGCATGTTAAATATGAAAGAAAAGTAAAATTGATCCTTGGGTTTTATCACACACATCTTACAAATATGATCGTTCTATAAAACATTTCAATTACGTTTAATTTTGTATCAGTACTATGAATGGCTTTGGCTGGTCTGAATTAGGAGTATACCAATTAGGACACTAAAAATTAGAAAAAACAGAGAAAAACTTACAACAAAAACTTCCATTTCAATTAGTATTCTTTAGAACATTCAACACACAACATCCTGAAACAACTCTCAGAAAACAAAACTTTTTATGAGCTGCTCTCATCTTTCTTCTAAGGTGTGGTCCAAAATGCAAAAAAACAGATTGAAATTAATTTCACAATAGTCTTGATTTCAATCAGGCAGACATTTTGGTCCCTCCTTGCTTGACAAATTTGTACCACATTTCTGTTTGTATTTAATAACCCAAATCCTAAGATGGGGGAACCTCGAAACATTCATTCAGTATATTTTAGGTACAGTGTGTTAAGGGAAAGAAATCAACTCATTAAGTGTGATTATTTGGCAAATGACTTCCTCTAGGAACCTGAAACAAATCCCTCCACTTAAGAACATACCAATGGAAAAGCAAAGCTAGCAAAGACCAAAGCTGAGGGCTAAGACTACAGAGCAATAGTTGAACTTAGCCCTAGAAAACAATTCAAAACCAATATTAATATCATTCTCTCAACTCTGAAAGTGGCTTTCATTTAATACATTAAAATAAATCAAATATACTATTTTTAATTCTTGTTTTTAAGACTTACTTTTTCCCTGTGCTTTGTGTAGTCTGTCTGCCAAATTGCAGAATGAATGCTCAGTTATAAATCCACACTTGGTCTATACATATACTGTATGTGTGCTATATTTATCATAAAACATAGTCCAAAGTTAGATATAAATGTGTTCATCGTTGTGCCATAAAATGGATAAAGACATTTATATTGCTTTCTACTCATAACAAACCCTGTATTGGTCCTGTCTTTTCCAGGTTGACCTTAAAACAATTGTGAAAAGTAACAGCAAAGATGCCACCATTCTCATTTACAGATGAAAAGAATAAGACACTTAAGAAGTCAGGTGTCTCAGGTGATCAAGGCTAACAGAAGAACATGAACTCTGGAGCTACCGCTGTACTTAAAGTCTGCTTTTTCTTCCTCTTCTTCCTCTGTCCTCCTTTCTCACCATTCTCCTAGTGGTCAGTAACTGTTGAAATCTTTGATTCAGCCAGGCAGACAATTGGTTCAGTAAGTGATTGGCAAGCTTGAGACAATTGTCCCATCCAATCATCTAAAAGCAATTCACATATTCCCCTGCCATATAAAAAAAAAAGCTCAAGTTACACCACTTTGTTTTCAAGAAAGATCTACATTCATACCTGTTTTCCAGAAACAAATTCAAAGCTCTTCACTTTTATGATAAAAGGGATAAAACTAACATTGTTCAGAGTGTTTTGCAGCATTTATAGAGGCAGTAAGTCTGAGACCCAAGCAGCAAAAAAAGACCCTCCGAGGTCCTTCCCCAGGACTACTTGTTACAAACTGTGTGTGTTATCCCATCATTCTCCTTTTGCAAGATGTTATTGCTATGTTAGTTTTTATGTTTTATATGTTATGATTTGGTGAGATATTTTTAGGGTCTGGGGCTGCTCAAAAAAAAAAATTCCAGGTCAACGAATGATCATTTCTTTTTGCTATTTCTGCTTGCAATATGGTTTTCCCAGGAAGCTTGACTTTTAGGCAGCAGAAGAAACCGGTATTCCCAAACCTGACCTATGCAAAACTTGAACCTTCTGTTATATCTTCCAAAACCTGATATTGTTAGGCAGGATAAGATGTGGGGGAAGAGGCCAGACAAAGGAATAAGGGATAACCATGGAAATGGTGAGGCCAACCGTTAGCAATCCAGAAACAAAGCAAACAAAATAAAAAACCCAAACAAACAACTGTTACATTCCTGTGGTGGTCTAAGGGTCAGAAATAAACCCAAAAAAGGAAACATTGCCAACCTGGCTTTATTCATTGGTAATTAGATGCTTTTGGGGTGGGAATGGGAGGAATTACCAGAAATATTTTTCATAAGTATGTGCTGATTGGGGAAGACAGGTGTCGATGTTCATGCAAATTCAACCCACTTATCCCTGTCTGGAAAAGTGTACTTTTGCTCTTGCTTGCTTATATAAATTCCCCGATTAACATTTTGTCTGCTGTGTCCTGTGTGTTAATCTTACACATCAGCTACAAGAACCTGGATTCCAGGCTTCTTCAGGACCTCTGAGTTAACAATATTATCTTACATTTTGCCGTTATAGGTATTTTTGTTGGCTAATATGTTATGCTGTTTAATGGTAGGATTACCATACATCCAGGTTTGACCAGTATTTTCTGTTTATCAGCTTTATCCCAGGGTCTCACCTAGTTTGAAATTCTGTCCCAGTTTTAATCACCGTTTGCTAAAAACTAACTTGGGCAAGCACACACCCAACAAACTAGCTCCCCAACCTGGAGGTGTAGATTTGCACTTTCGTCCTGTTCCTGAGCACCTCCTCTCACACTCCTCCCCAGCCTTATCTCATGCCCGTTCCTGGTTAGAAATCTAAAAAGCATGGCAAGTCTAAGTAATGGTTCACATAATTTGTAGCACAGTTGTGTCCACTGTGATCACATAAGTATTATCTTGTCCCCAAGAAACCTTGAGAACAGTGATTTAAGGCAACAAAATTTGGAGAAAGGAAATGCTGAGCACAGTTCCAAAGTTGAGATGGACACACAGGAGGCTTAATAAAGGAGGAGACAGAGGTCTCACTCCCTGTCTCCACAAAGCCCACCATTCTTTTAAACACCTTCACAATACAGTTGTTATTTTTATTTTCAGCACTAATGCAGTCAATACCCTTGTCCTCAGTCACATGGCCTCAGGCCAGCTCTGACCCCTCCATCCTTCATTCATGAAGTGGAGACACAAACCAATTGCCTCTTTGTAAAGTTTGAATGAGACTGTCTGAAGGCAATCAGCATTTGTATGACTCATATCATCAGAGGGATCACTGGGCTGTGGAAATGCAAGAGGGAGAGAAAAAGGAGAAAGAAAAAGGAGAAGCAGTAGCAGGAAAACACGACAAACATCTACTTGTAAGTCAGTTACCAATTTCCACACCTGGTTCTTCTTTGAAGGGAAATGAATTAGTCTTTCCCGAGTAGGTGTGAAAGACATGATCTTAAATAAGCTTTACCATCAAAAAGGAAATAAGGAAGAAGAAGGAGTGCTACAGTCAATATTCAGCTGAATACAATGTGAAGTTTTCTTTATTTATAAACTTTCATATGTGGATGCCAACTATAAGAACTGTACAGAATTTACCAAATTTTGTAAATGTTGGATTTGCCAAATGTTTGTGATTGCGAAAACATTTTTTCAAGGTCTTTGTCAAAGAGTGTTCTGTGAGATACAATTTGCTCAGTTATATCTTAAAAAATAAAAAATTAAAGAGATAGGAACTCAAGATAAAATTATATTTGCATTTCTCATTTTCACATAAAAACTCACAGTGTGTCAAATACTTACCTGAAATAACCTCAGTAGATAAAGTTTTGGTTTCACTTGTTAGGGCTCTCCTGGCAACAAGCTAAGTGGGCAGTCTTTGGAAGTATTTTAGGCAGATTTATTACACACGGCCTCAGCGTGATCCTTCCTCAAAGACTGAACATAGATGGTAGTTGAGGGTACACTTATATAGGCTAGAAGAAGTACGGGAGAAGAGAGGTGTAAATTAGAAAGGGGATTATAAGCACAAACCCAAGTTAGTTGTTTGTAAATTCTTCACATGAGCCATATACACACAGGATTCAAGTTGCAAGACACTTACTTGCAAGACAAACACAAGGTTCTGCTTGCAAGCAATTCAGGAAATTCTTTATCTGTTGGTGACTTATCAGTAGTTTCCAGTATTTCAGTGAGCTCAGACCACAGGATGTTTTATGAATCTGCTAGTTCAGTGGTTTTACAGCTGTCTTCATGGCTGCTGAAAGTGGCACACAGGCCTTTTCCCTCACACACTGCCCCCTTGAATTTTATCTAAATCCATATGGTCCTCAGGATCTATATAAATCACAGCAGAATTTTTCTCTCTCTTTCCCTCCAATTTCTCTCATCCTTTTCATTCTGATATTGTCTCCTCTTTGTGTCAATACTGGATACAGAACCCAAGGGAAAACTGACTCTCCTGTTGTACTCCAAGAGCAATCATTTTCTTCTCTTCCAGTAGGATCTTAAAGGGAATGGATGCTAAAAGAGTAAGCAAGCTAATTAGTTGATTAAAGATGATTCTGGGTGTGCCCTGGCGACCTAGGGGTCTAGCACACCTGGGAGCTGTCATACATACATCCCCAGGTCCGGGGTTCAAGAACAGGGGCCAGTGTGAACAACAAAAGTGAACAACTAAATTAAAAATAAATAAATAAAATCTTTAAAAACAAAAAAGTGATGCTATGAATGTCCTCTAGAGTATTACTTATTTCGTCAGTAATGTTGAATATGCAACATGCTTCCAATGTTTGGAAATGCTGGAGAAAAATAACCTCAAGAGTATCTATGTATGATAAATTCAAATTAGGGTAATATCCCAACAAGAGGAGCTTCTATTATAGATATTGCTGGTCTTTAGATAAAGCAGATTAGTATAATTATCTGATAACCTCTGAGTTATTTTTTTACCAATGTAGGAGACAGTAACTTTTCTTCCCTCTCTTAGAAGCATCTCTTTCTTCTGGAGACTTATTCCTTCTTCCAACTGTTGGTCCACATAAAATGGAAAGAATGAATTCCACCCCCACACACCCCCATCTCGGAGATGAGAGCTTCATCCTTTGATCAAAGGGATCAATTGAGGGATGAACACATGACATCAGTAGGTCAACTAGTGCTAACCCTCAGGACTTTTGCAGAAAACTTTCAGGAAAGAGAAGTTCTTTGTTCCCTATAATCACTAGTGATGAGAATGATGTAAGCCTAGAAATTCTGATGATCATATTAACCACCACACTGAGTAGTTTCTTGCAAATGAATCCAAAACTGAGGAAGACAGAGACAGAGAAAAAGGCAATTAACTCATGGTCTTATTTGAGCTACTTCATCCAATATTTAGAAGCAATTTTGAAATTCTATGTTGAGTCAATTAATACATTCTTATCTAGAAAAGTTTAACTTTAGGTTTTGGATTTTGGATTTTAGAATTCTAAATACCTATTAAGAAAGTGTATTCTCCATATGTATTATTGATGTATATTACATACATGCGTGTTTTATATTTTGCCATTTTGCCAAAGATGAGTAAAAAAAAAGTAAAGTTTTGCCTAGTTTAAAAACAATATACAAAAATATTCTTAATTTAATTAAATTGTTAACAGAAAAATAATTTGTAATTTAGGAATTATATATTTTCTATCATTTTAAATGTATTGGCATAATATTTCATTATAATTTATTTTCATAAATCTGTTTTATAATTGTATTGTATATTCACTGTGTATTTATCAACTGATAAATAGGCTTGTCTATGTTATTAATCTTTAAATCAATTTTGGAATCATTGATCTCTTTTTTTCTTATCTTCTTTTTATTTTTTCTTCTGCTTCTAAATTTATTATTTTCCTTCTATTTGTTTTGTGTCTAAACTACTGAGCTTTTGGCTGAAGGCTACAAATTAGTAACATCAAAAAATTTTATGTGTAAAAATTCATGCATTTTGATTCTAAATATTTTCTGAACTCCTTAATGACTAATCAATAAATTTCCTATTTAAGAAGTTTAATCTTTTTCTGTGTTTTCATTTTTTTTTTTAATTTAATGTTTCGATTTGACTTTCTAGTTACATCTGGTAAATGCTTGGTTTTTTGTTATTATTTGCTGATCACATTGTAATTTTAGGAAGAAGCTAGTTCTTTACTATTAACTTTGGCTTTTACTGAGACATGTTTAGGATCTAGATAAATGATTGGATTTATCAAACTATCCATACGATCTCATTGGTAAGTACAGAGTTCAATATAAGCTCATTAAATCAAACTCATTAGTTGTGTCTTTATGTTAATTTCTTCTCATTTTTATTTTGACTTTGCTCCTTTATTTACTTATTTACTCAAAAGTCTTGTAAGTGGCTACTACATGCCAGGCTTTACTTTGAAACCTCAAGATACAGTAAAAGTAACAATAAAAACTAAAGCTCCTGTCATTATAGTTTATTTTCCATTGAGGGAGACGTAAGATATCAAATATCTTGATAAATTTCTATTGAGGGAGAGGTAAGATATCTAATATCTTGATAAATTAAATAAAGAAGAAAAAGCATAAGGAATGCAATGGATGCGAAAGGAAAGTGGCTGGACTGAAAAAGTAAGCATGAGAAAAGGGCTCACTGGCAAACCACATTAGAGAAGACTCTAGGATGTGAAGACATGAGTCTCTGAAGTCAGAGAAATTAGCAATACAAATGTCCTTACATAGGAGAATGAGGACCAGAGCAATGTTAGATGGTAAGTAAGGGAGAAAATAAGACCAGCAAGGAAAGACTTTTTGGTGTTTACACTACGTGAGATGGAAAATCATTGGAAGGATATAGAGGTGTGTGTGTGTGTGTGTGTGTGTGTGTGTGTGTGTGTGTGTACACATAGAGAGATATCTAGAGCGAGATAGGTATCTATCTCTCTATCCATACATTATCATAAGCAGGTCATTTGAATATTTTATTTTGGACCAACTCTAGTAGGCAAAGGACAGAACCAGGGAGAACAGTTAAAAGGTCATCAAAATGTACATGCAAAAAGTACTGCGGACCAGAATAGAGTCAATGGAGGTAGTAAGATGACTACTCTCAATATGACTGGAAGATGTATTGGGCAAGATTTAACAAGGTTAGACTTGGAATGTGAGAAAAAGAAAGGTGTAAAAATGACTGCAAGGGAAGTTCATCCCTTCCCTCTTTCCCTAAAAGTAGCTCTTGAAAACATGCACTCTTACCATATCTTGGTTCATATTGGTTTTCCAGTATTTTACTTAAATCTTGCTTTATATCCTCCAAATAAATCATTATGATCTTTATTTCTTTGTATACAGCCCTCGTCATTTAGATTTGCCCACAATATTATCTGTTGGTTTTACGTTTTAAAGTCACCTAACTTTTTGGATTGTACTCCTTTTTTATTCAGTTTCTTTTTATCTAAAGTTCATTGTGTCTGTTATCAATGTATTACATCTCATATTCCAATTTTTTTTTTTTTTTTTAAAGGGAAGTTGAAGGTATGAAGACAGGCAGGCAGTGGGGCAGGGAGAGAGAAGAGAGGAAGAAGAGGCACTTTAGTTGTTCATGTGGGCTGTACCTTCCATCAGGCCCCACTCCCCTTCCCTTTCCTCTCCTGTCACCTCCCCTCCCCTCACCACTCCCCCTGCCCTCCTGCTGCCCCAAGCAACCCAAGTCATTGGGATACACTTGGATTTTGTCCTATGACCTTATCCACAAAGGACACGCCTCAATTTATCCTTTAATATTTATTCTGTGATGATGGAAGAAATTCCTTTAAGCCTTTCTTCTTTAACTGTGGGTGTGGTGTTAAGCTATCTCAGTAGAGCACAGGGAGGGACATTGCTTTAGGGAGGAGTTGGGCTGATTCCAGATGCAGTCAGTCAGTTGAGTGTGAGGACATTTAGCGGTGCTTTGCCCCCACCGTACATCCAGAACATATGCTCCTTTGACAATGTTGCTGGAATCACTTAGCCCGGTGATCCCCTTTTTTGCTTCTCTCAATAGGGTCCTGTGAGTTGTGCCTACACTGGCACCTCCCTTGGCACTCCCCCCACTCTAGAGGTTTGTCTCTCAGGGCATGGTGGCCAGTGCTCCAGGCTTCTCAAGCATTCTGGCATCCTGACTCCCACTGCTTGTCCCTGCTCAGACAGATTCATCTCTTAGATCTCTTCTGACATTAAAGTCTCCCCAAGAGGAGGAACACAGCGTGAAACACACAGTGCCCCACCGCCCGGCACACCTGCATGCTTAACCACTACCTGGAATGTGCCTGTGACTTGGCTTGACACCCTGGCGTGTCTAGAGAATACTTTATCTTCTTCACTCCACTTGCATTTAATATCATTCCTTTGTCTGTGGTATCCCATGGTTTGACAGTGATGTATCTTGACCCTCCCCATCCTGGTTAAGTTCTTTTGCACTTCCAAATATGAGAAACACTGTCTTTCATCAGTTCTGAAATATTCTTACCCATTTTCTTTTCAAACATTGTTTCTTCTGTATTGTCCTTAGCTTTTCCTTCTGTACTCCTATTAGACATCTGTGAGGCCTCTTCATGCTAATACACATTGCTTAACCTCTCTTTCATACTGTTTACCTCTCTGTATCCATAATTTCCCCAGATCTCCCTTCTACTTTCCCCTAATTCTCTCTTCCAATGTATCTAACCTACCACTTCATCCACTCATTGAGCTCCTGATACAAATGACTCCAGTTTGCCTTTAAAGAAGTTCCCTTTAATTTATTTTCAAATATTCCTTGTCTTTTTCCACGGTTTTTCTTACATTTTAAAAATATTTTTATCAAAACTGTTTTGTAGTTCTTTAAGCATTTTAAATACACGTATGCCCTAGTTTCTATACAACAATTCCATCATTTGAAGTCCCTGCTCTTTGTGGAGTCTGCTGATTCTCGTGACAAATTTTTCTTCAATTATTTTGTATTGTTTCATGTACATTTTTCTTCAGAAAGAATTTAGCTGCAAAACAAAAATCAAAAACAAAAAAATCTGTGTTGTCGTGGGGAGTACATCCCTCAGAAGAAAAATTTGGCCTTCTAAACAATGTCAGAATCATTTTTATGTTAATTTGTCATAATGGAATTCTCAAACTATGCAGAGAGTGAAAAAGCACAAACTTTTACCCAAGTGAGAACATACCAGTGGCTCATTTTTCAGAAGAAAGCCTTGTTCCCACTCAAAGTCCAGGCTGACAGTTAAGTTTCCTGGATGATTTGTGTTGAGTCTATCTTTCCACTGGAATTGTAGTCCTTGAAGGGACAGATTGACCACATAGGTCTCAGTTACTATCCCTCGTCTCATGTGGGCATATTTTCTCCTGTCCCATCGTGGATACCTTACATCCTAGTGACTGAGATGGACAGCTACCCACACTGTAAATTCCATTGTTTCACAATATCAGTTCACTTTTTATAGCCTTTTTGGCACTGTCTTTCCTATCTCCTTGATAATCTAAGCTATGCGTTCAAAAGAGTGTTGACTATATTTTAACTAGCATATGGAGCATTTTTGAAAGAATAATTTCAAGTTATCTCTTCTACCATGTTTTCAGTTATGCATGTATGACTGTTCTTTTAAAATACATTTCCAAGAGTAAAGCGTAGGTTGTCATCATTCTGTCACAAATAGTTGTAAAAAATGTGAAAAAATAAAGCTGTATTGCAATTGGCATTAAAACTGGCAAAAGAGAAATGGAATTTTACTATTGATCATTCTTTGTTTTCCGAAGTGCTTCTGTTAAACTAGAAGTCTAAGAACAGAGAACATATTTTTGAGTCTTCTGAGTCATATTAATTAGTCAATGTTTTCAAAGTGCTTTTTGAGATGAAATCATTATTCATCAGCAAATCCAAGTTTTTGTTATTATGATTTTAACTCCTTTTAAGGATGCTAATTGGCCCACCTGCCGTGAAGGAACAATTTCACCTTTGCATTAATAATTACAACCGATATACCTTGGCATCCTATTTACGAATTTAAAAGGAAAGACTTCACAGGCAAAAAATATATACTTTTACTGTTACAATAGCAATGCAAATTCACTGCAAGAGAAGTGAAAATTTTGGCAATGCTGTGTACCTCCTGAAAATAGAATGTTGCTTGTGTGGGAGTAACAGGAGAAAACCCATTATTCTCATTGTATCCCTATCATTGTTTCTATATATACATGAGAATTTTTTCCATATTTCTCTGCAGACTAGACCTTATCGAAGTAGTCCATACCCAACACCTATCCTATGAATGCTGTTCTTTGCTATTTATACTGTTTCTATAGAGGGGGAAAGTTATTGAACAGTATTTTCCCTACTTAAATGAAAACAACAGTAATAACTAAGTAATAACAAGCAAAAGATTTCTCTAAGCTTCTTTTCTAACATACTAAGAGAGAATATTACAATGTTACCCAAATATTTTTGGCCTTTATTTCTAAATTATATTTGTATGCATAGTGAATTTTATTTAACAAGAAATGTTTGATATGGCATTTGAATTGGCTTAATTTTTTCCCCCCAAGGGCTAAAATGATTTTTTAAATAAATCTCCCCAACTGAATCAAAACTATTTGGGAGGAAACACTAATAGCCCTCTCATCTGAGAAAAGTGAGAGGGCTATAAAAATCTAACAGAGGGAGCCAAGTACACTGCAGTTTCTTATAAACCTTAAATCTAAAAATAAACTTTTTCATGACACTTGTTTGAAAATAAAAAGAGTTGTTCTAAGAGAATATTCTAGAAATAAATTGAATCCAAATGTCTCCTTTTAAAAAAATTGTGTTGAAGGTTTTGAAGATTTCATAATAAAATAGCCTAGCGTGTGAGCATTTCCTGAGTTGCAAAGGAGCATTTGGGGATGGTGCATTAGTTTTTTCTTGGGCCTAGGTGAAGCAAGGAACTAGAGAAACCTCATTTTTGCTGGAATACTCTGTAAACCACAAAGCCCTGGGGTCCCTGCTTTCTACATAATCCTCTGGCAGTGAAATAGAAACCTTAGACCTGCCCAATAAGACCTTGGCTGGAGGGGTTTCTGGGAATCTTCTGAGACCTAGGAAGAAGTTAAATGTCAAACAAGACAGCTTAAGATGTTTATGGTGTGACCTCTACTTTAGGGTGTGATCTCTTCTTCTGTAGACTCTTCACTTGTTAAACCATTTACACATATACCTTGACACACCCGGAAAACAAGCTAAACTATAAATACCTTGTATTATTTGGGTTGGGGTGGGCTGTATGATTTGGGTCCATGTTTGCCCCTACAGCCACCGGCTAAATAAAGCTCCTCTTAAAATTATCTCTGATTCATTATGTCTCTCTGATCTCGCTGGCTACTTTGGAGCACAGGTACCTTTGAAAAAGTTAGCGTACTCCTTTGTTAAAATGGCACCTCAGGGTCAAAAGAGTTAAGGAAGCAATGAAAAACATCTAATTTACTGTCAGCAGCCAGGTTCTGTCCTGATATTATCTATCATCCATCCATCTATCTATCTATCTCTATCTCTATATCTATCTATCTATCTATCTATCTACCTATATATATATCTCTCAAGTGAATCCAACTGAAATTTTTGAAAATCTGATGAATACATCATGTTGAGAATCTGGTTTCTAAAGTCCTTTTTGTTAATTGCAAAAATTGATTGGATTGCTTTGGTTTGGGTTTTCACACTAATAAGTTCACTATGTCTCAATAAGGACTTTTAAATAACTGAGTAAAGAAACTCTCATCAAAGAAGTTAATTAGATACCTTTTAGGGGGTTGCAAGTATATCCACAGAAGTTTAAGATTTGAATGTTTACATTTATATACTATACTAGGTGTTGTGTGCATAAAAATATAACATAGCCTCTGATTTCAATGGTTCCAAGAGAGGAGTAAGACATGTAAACCTGCAAGTATGAAACAATGATGGCAGAAAGATTGGCTCACCTCAGAGTACTTGATGGGATCTTTCCTAGGAATCAAATAGAAATTGAGAATCTAAATGGTTTTAATTATCATTTTCAATTCCTAATTTTCCTAAAACTTGTGTTATTCAATTGGAGGTAAATTCCTTTGGAAATGATTAGCCATGAGATTTAACAATATCACACATAGAAACACAATAGATATTTTTAAATCAAGATAATAAAGAGGTGTGCTGTGTTGCTGTTGGTTGAAACCAGGCATAGTCCACATACATCCCATGGTGGTCTCCAGTCCAAAATCCAGGACCTGGGAAACAACCAGTGATGAACAGCTGAATAAAATAAATAAAGTGCTTCTTCCTCCTCTTCCTGCCTGCCTGCCTGCCTGCGTGCCTGCCTGTTCTCCATCATTCATGCCTGTACCTTTCCTTAAAAAAAATACATAAAATAAAGTGAGAGAAAGATTTGATCAACTAAGTCACTCAAAATAGGTGATAAAAATTCACATACTAGGAAGGGCATTATTTCTGTGCTTGATTTAAGAAACTAAATAATTAAAGGAGAGCGAAAATTACAGTGGTACATGAACTTCCTTCATCACAGGCCCTCCTCCTGTGGTCCACAGTGGAGAAGCAAAAGCTGTTATCCAGAACTCTGTAGAAACTTTGACTTCTAGGAATGATCATGATGGAGCAAGCTATGAACTAAAGTAATGTAAGTGGCAATTTCAAATACAAAAACTGATAACATGGAGTGATTCGTTTATGAATCCAAGAGAGAAAAGAATCTTGCAAATTCCATTTATTCACTCACAAATAGTGTCACCTCTCACAGCTTAAGCACTGTAAAAGGCACTAGGACACACTGACAATCAGGGCAGAGTCTATCCAGGTCCTCGAGGAGTTCTTGACCTTGTCATGTGCCAATATACATACTGAAATCCTTTACACTTCCCCTGTCTAGCACACTAATCTCTAATCACATGTGACTATCGAATACTTGAAATGTGACTAGTCAGCATTGAGATGAACTCCAAGTGTAAGTTATGTGTGGATTTCACAAGTGTGTCACTAAAATATATACACTATCTCATTTGCAATTTTTATTTCAATTATAAGTTAAAATAAGGTTCTTGATGCTCTAAGTTAAATATGCATCTAAATATGCTGTGTCTTCTGTGCCTGTGACAGCGCCTGTCACGTAGTTCGCATCACACCCATCAGGAAGCCACGAAAGGAAACAGAAGGGCCGTCTGGGACTCCGTAAACAGTAAAGCACAGTTATTATCAAACAATTTCTCTCTACACACAGGTGTCCTTAAAATTGATCAGTAGTCCTTCACTGCTGGAATATGACAATGGTCTCTGCAATTTTCGAAGGCTGGGGGAGTCAAATCAATCAATTTTCTTAAACTACTACTTTTTATTCATGAATTTTTCTTCAACCTTTGTTACCAGTGGATGCTTTTGTGCTGTAAAGAAAACTAAATAAGTTAGTGAGATCAAAGGAAAAACTGAAAAGAGCCCCCAATCGCCAAACACTGAAAGCTTCCTCCTTGGAAAACTGTTTTCCAGGTCTTTCTGTAACTTATTTCTTAACTTCTTCTATTTCAGCTCAGTTTATTTTTGGATTTGACCTTTAGATTTATGTCTTGTTTTGGATCCTCTTCTGCCCTTTGGACAGAAGTCAATATTTGGTTTTGTTAGCTTTCATGTTGGGTGCTACAATGGAAGTTGGTTCTGTCTCCCCACTCTGGCCTTGGGCAGGGGTAATCATATGCAAGTTTTAGCCTCTTAGCCTTTCCAGACCATTCCACATGGTACCTACAGAAACAAGTTGGTAGACTGAGGTAACATGACTGCTTTGAATTCCTTGTCTTTGGTGATATAAATAATTCTTTAGGAAGAAAGCACTGACTCCAATTGCCTGCTTGATACAGAGGACATCATCATACTTTTTACAAGAGGGAAGAATTTCTGCCCCAAAATCCATGGGGATTAGTTGCTGTGGGAAGTTACTGAGAATCTTAAAAGTGACCTGTTCTTCAAATTACTGCTCAGGAGAGTGGAATGTTGAGAGAGGTTAAAAAGATCTCCTTGATGCAGAATGTTTAAGTTAAAAACTGTAAGAAGTATTTCTCTTGTTTTCTTTCTTTCAACTTAATTCTGATTTGCTTCCCAATCCTATCAGGTGGTCAGAATATTCACTCTCGGGCATCATTGTGGCCCCCCGCTCAGTCCCACAGTTGTACCAGAAAATGGGATATGAATATAATATCTAAAACAGGACAAAAAAAAAAGCAAACAAGAAACCAAGGCAGGCCTTCTAATTACCCATCTATCTGAGGACCACTGATGGCTTCAAGTCCAAACCCACAACAGACCTTGGTTTTTAAAGGTTGTTGACTCCGTGTCACTTATGGAGTCTGGGTATAATTTGTAAAGCTGAGAATTGTCACACCATAGGTCTCACCTCCTTAAGCATTCATCATCACCTCCCCAGTTTATGCCTCCTCTTCAGGGGCCATAACAGAGCAATATGCAGATCCCTACTGCTGATCCCTACTGCTCTGGGGACACAATAATCTTTCTCCTCTTCTCCTTTTTGTGGAATCTCTCTCTCCACTTCCTGGCCCTCTCATCTCTTCCTCTGGGACACAATCTTCTAAAATATCCATAATATTGTACAAAGGAAAGAGTTACTGACTTCAGGTTGCTTTTACTAAAGCTCTGTTTTCTACATGGTATCGGAGGCAAGAGATTGCACAACGGAGAAAAATGGGAAAGACAAGGAAGAAAAAAACATGAATGAATGTTTTAATTAACTATATTAACTGACACAAAGACTGAAAAATAGATTTAGACAGTGATTTTCTGTTTAATCTGTTTCTAGTAATAAGCCTAATAGTTGGCTCAATAAATATGGATTATATAATAAGGGAGTGCAGGAGGGTGGAGGGAAGGAAGTGGGGAAGAGTATTCAGTAGGATTTATATTGACTTCACCTTTCTTGAGGTCTGCCAGGTTGACGCTATCTCCATCACTTTCTCAGATAAGCAGAACCTTGGTGCACGTATCTCCATCACTTTCTCAGATAAGCAGAACCTTGGTGCACGTATCTCCATCACTTTCTCAGATAAGCAGAACCTTGGTGCATGTATCTCCATCACTTTCTCAGATAAGCAGAACCTTGGTGCACGTATCAGACAAGCAGAATGCAATCTGAGACATTTCAAGCCTCTTTTTTTCCATCAAAAAGTCTATGTATCTCATTTCTTTCTACTTTTCTATGAGGAACATAAAAAACAAGACTGCTAAGTCTCTTACCAATACTGATGTACAAAGCGTCTACAGACTGCTGCTAGGCCAAGAAATGCTGCAAAATCAGCTTCACTTTAGCGAAAAACAAAAACAAAGATAAGACTATGCGGGTGAGAATGCAGTGTCTTCCACATGTCTCCAAGTTGACAGAATTCAATTTTTTACTTCACCCCCTAGAAATGATCTCTATCCATTATATGCTTTCCTCTTTTGATCCTCTTCAGTACGAAAAAAATTTCCCCTTCTTTTTTGGAAGCAAGTTCCTCTGACTATATTTGGGATACATATTAGTCAATATTGTGGTAATAACAAACCCAAAAATCTCAGTGACTTACAACACCAAAGGTGTATTTCTCAGTTGTAGCCTGTATCATCCAGGACCAACTATGGCTCACTCTAGGTTCCAGCTCTCACTCTACAAGTTCTCTCATGCCAGAATGAAGGCTAACAAAGCAAACTCCATAGAATTCTCTAGAACACAGAGCTTTTGTGGTAAAATGGGAGAACCAGAGAGCTAATGATACGTGTCAAATCTACTCACACTTTACTGACCAAAGTATGTCAAGTGGCAAAGCCCAAAGTCAATGGGCTTGGGGATGGGTAATCATTTTCAAGGGAAGAGGGAGCAAATAAACTTGAAAAATGCTATAATATACCATAGGTTCCCTCTTGCTTCTCCATGAAGCTTCCTCCATTAATGATTCCCTCACTCCTGTATCTCCAACTTCTTTTCCTATTCACTTTCTTTCCTCTGCATGTAAGCAGTTTAAGACACTTCCATTAAAATAAACAACACATCATTCTATAAATCCTAGTTTCTTCTAACCACTATCCAATCACTGCTTTTCTTCAAGATTCCCATGAATGTCATCAAAGTCTTGCCTCTTTTCACTCTTCGACCTGCTGCATTAGGTTTCCCATAAAACCTTGACTGTCGTCCAGGTCACCAATACTCTTCCAGTTGTTAACGTCAGTTGAGTGTTTTTTCACTCTTCATCCTACTTGACTTCTTGAATAAGAGAGAACACTATTGGCCATGATTGAGGTTCTCGCTCCTCTTAGTTATTCTCATACAGCCTCTACTGGTTTCTTCCTACCCTTCTGGCCCCTCAATTTAAGGATCTTTTAAGCACCTCCTCTTAACTGTGAAGGCTCAGTAAATCATTCCCTTTTTGCTTGCATTGGTTTGGGATCAGCTGAGAGGTAAGCAGAGAAGTCGTGCAGGGGGAATTAAAATGCAAGCTATGTGTATCGATAAAAGCTACATAGGAGGTGTGGTCTAAATGTGTAGCAATAACAAGCTTCCTAAAACTAAAACTTGGGGATATCCAGTCAAGGTCACAAGCAGGAGTAAGAGCTTTCCTAGGCCTGCCCCTGGGCAGACATTTTATTGTTTTTCAAAGGGAGACAGATAAGAGAGAAAGGAAAAGAATGACAGTCTCCTTTGCTCAGTTCTTTCATCCAAACCCAGTCAGATAAGTCACTCCTCTAGCTTCCAATTGAACAGACAGTGGGACATCAGACCTGTTAGCCTAACTGAAGTCCCTCAAGGTAGAAATATGAGAAAGAAAGAAGAAAATTCCAGCCTCTCTCCATCCTCTGGCCCCAACATCACCCCCACCTTTTTTTTAATCATCAGCATTCTATGAAATCGCATCCTCCACTTTCTTCTCAGTCAAGCTACCTCATCTTTGTATAATTTAATTTACCCTGGTTGAGTACTCACCTAGACACTGGTAATTCTAATCATATGAACTGATTCTTTGGGGAGTCTGGGGTGTTTAAAGAGGAAGGGTGTGAGAAAATACTTAAGGGGAAAAGAGAAAGAAGTGACAAGGAATTCAATACATCAGACACTTGGCCTGAGCTCTAAGAAAATGGGGGGTTATATATACAAAGTATAGCTGTAATTTTACTGAATCTTTGTTAAACCTCAAGGAAAGCAGTTTAGCTGGAAGACCACAGGGGTAAGTATGGTCCTGGGGTAGGAAAGTATGGTTCTGGGGTAGGAAAGGAGGGCCATCTTCTCATTTCTCAAAGAGACACGGAGTGGTCCAGGCACAGTGAGAAGCATATCATCAACAGTACCTCATAGCTTTATAGCCTTAGAAGTGCCACAAGATGATAGGTGAGGAAAGAAGTTATCATTCTCATGAGTGAGCATGAGACATAGAGTGTGGAGATAAAGAGTCAGGACGTCTCTTAGGAGATACTTTGGGAAGTCACAGAAAATCTAAAGGTATTGACTCACAGATCTGAAAGTTTGCTGAAATGCAAGAGGTTGTTATGAGCAGGAAATGTAGGTTTAAATGTGAATGTAACTATTTTAACCCATGTTTGGAATGAGACTTGGAGAAACATGGGTTGAACTGATGGCTTACAGCCTCCTGCCCACTTTTCCTGCATCCTCTAGTACCACCACCTTGAGGGGTTACTGCTGCCCCAGGAAAGTTACCTGAAATGCCCACAGCTCCCCTGGCTGCTTCTTGCTTCCATGCTGCTGACAACTGTTTCTTTAGAAAGAAATGCCCCACCCCATCATGCCCCATGAGAGAACTCCTAATCTTTCCTGCAAAGCTCCTTTCAGCTATCACTTGCTATGTGACTCCTGCTCTGAGTCCCCACATGATGCAGTCCTTCCTTCGAGTATCATTATATGTCTACTTCATTCCTTACTTCTCTTCAGTTAGGAGGTCTACTTTGCCTCCATGAGGTTCGTGTCTTTGTCCAGCAGTACCTGTGATTGAGTAGGTAGGAGCGTCTGCAACTGAAGTTTGGTATAAGAAGCACCATCCTCTACTCTTGCTGTTGGGAGCTCCTAAAACTCCAACACTCTAATGTTCATGTTCACTGTAACAGCCATTGGGCAAACAAGTGCCCATAAGTCAGGGTCTCCTGACCCAAGAAACTCGTGGCTCCTGGCAGTTAGGGATCAGGCACATAAACATATAACTACAAAGCAAGCTGGCAATCCAGGACAGAGTTAAGCACTGGGTACTATGAAAAGACAGAAGAAAGACAATACAACTTAAGAGGCTCAAGAAAAACTCAAGAAGCAAGCTGAGTCTTAAATGTGAATGGAAATTTAGCCATCAAAACAATAAAAGACAAAACCAACTTCCATTTATTGACAATTGTGTCATCTTCCAGGCTAGCGCTAGACATGAATTAGCTCGCTGAATCCTCAGAGCCTGTGAAATCGATGGTAATTACTCCTATCTCGACAATGATGAACTTGAAACTTCTACTCAGAAAGTAATATTGTTTGAACTTATATAACTTGTAGGTGATGAGGATGGAGACATGCAATTTTTTTCTACTTTAAATCAGTTTTCAGAAAAGCTTTTTCTATAAATGGCCAATGTGTTGGACTTTGTAAGCCATACAAACATGTAGCTATTCTCAACTGTGGGGTTCTAATAAAGAAACAGCCACGGCATGGCTGTGTTCCAATTAAACTTTACATCTAAACACAGAAATTTAAGTTTCATATCATCTTCCTATGTCACTAAACATTCTTCTTCTGATTATTGTTTCAGTTATTTAAAGGTGGAAAAGCCATTCTGAGCCAGGTAAAAACAGATCCTAATCACGCAGGTGGCCAGGCCAGTGTCACTCTCTGGCAATCACTGCTCTAAGTCATTTTGAAGGTACGCCTCACTTTTCAAAATTTCCTGTGAAGCCATCTCACTTTTCTGAAAACCGTTGTTATTTTAGATGTTAAGTGTTACTTAGCATGATTTGGTGAGTTATTTTTGGCATCTTGGAACACTACCTTTATGTTTCATATAGATTCATGTTAACTGTTTCTTTGCTTCACACCATTTCTGCTTATGAAAGGTTTTCATAGGAATGCTCAATTTTTGAAAAACAGCAGAAAACTATATGCTCAAATTCTGATTCTTGCTTGCAGTTTTTCTCTTCCATTGGGATGCCTGAGGTCTATGCTGGTTTTATTTTGTTTTTTTATAGAGCATGAGTTACAAGATTTTCTTTTGATGTTTTCTAAAATAGAAAATTAATTTCTCATCTCTCCAGAGCACTGCTTAACTAAAAGGAACAATGTTCTGGCTCATGTGGATGCTAGTTAGAAGCCATTACAGTCTGTCGGCTCTGCTGCGCCTCTGAAAGAGTTGGCAGAACGTTACTGCTTGTTCTTTCTGCCTATTTTATTTCTTCCTCACTGTTCCCCAGCTCATCCCTCTGAGTTTACAAGTTCATGCCTTTACAAGTCCAGATGGATAAGCTAATAATAAGCAATGTCTTTAGAAAATGACCCTGCGGTTCTGTAACGCAAGAGGTGTTGGGTGAGCCTTAGAACATTCCTTCAGTTTTCCAAAGATGAGAAGTTAAATGCTCTCTTAGACATTACCTAGAATCCTTCTAGTAGAAGAGAGCCAAAGAGAGTGAGATTGTCAGCATCCAAATCTCTCTCTAGTAAAGACTGTGGAGGGGCAGGACTTAGCTGCTCTGCATTTCCATCTCTCCAGAATCTGTTATGCCTGCTTTGCAGCTGCTCACCCACCTGCGCTTAGATGCCCAGTGAATAATCTTTGGTATTTTGAAACTCTGCACTGAGAATTCTGTCCTTCCTGATATCCAGGAGTAGATCATCTTTGGCAAAACTTCTAGCTGACTACCTAAAAATCTGTTGTCCCCTTCTTCCTTAATAATCGGATCCAAATTTTTATCCCGACAAATGACTTTCTTGAACAAAGACAAATTTCCCAGCTTCCTTATAGCTATCTGTGAATAAATGAATGACTCTTGAAAAATTATCTTTAACAGATCCCTTATGCTTGACCTTTTCTCCTTGAAATAAGGATGCTATGACAAAAGCTCCAGGAGCCATTTTGACTATGAATATGATGGCCACACAGATGGTGGGCAGAGAAATGGAGGCAGCATTAGTCCCTAATTTCGTAAGTCACCAAATTAGCTCTGGATCTTTTGCACGTGGGCAAAAAATAAATATCTTCTTTAAGCAATTAAGTTACTGGGTGTCTATTATGCATACCTCCCTCTAACTCTAATTGATACAATGATAAAATTAGTCAAGCACATATAAGCAGAAATATTTTCTCTGGCTTTTTGAGGCAATTCAACTCACATGCCACCAGGTAGCCAGTAGCTAAAGGTGATTAGATTACCTGCAAGATTTTGCAGCAATATCCTGACTCCTACTTGTAAACTGGAGATCAATCAGTTCAGCTTTGAATTTGTGAGGAGAGGTGTCTTCTATTTTATCTAGGGACACAGGGCAGGACAGAGATCCAGAGAAGAAACTCAAGACTACCTTCCCCCAAACCTGCGTGACCAATTACTGTGTGTCTTGAAGCAAGTTAACGTCTCTGTACCACAATCCCTCATCATAAAAATGGTTATGTGATAGTAACTACCTTGCAGGGTTATTGTTAAGTCTTAAATAATCTAATGTGTGCAATGTGCTTAAAACAATGTCTAGGCACAAAGAAGTGTTAAATGTGTACTATTACTATTGTTAACATTTTATCAGTTTCATTGGTGCTTTGGATTTGGTGATAATATTTGCTCTTCCTAGTACAGGGTTATTCTCATCCTTATCTGACTCTCATAGATGCTGATTTAAAGTATTAATTATAAAAGAAATAAATACTTTAAAAAAATTCAAGTTGCATATAAGTCAATACAACAAAACTCAGGAAACCCCATATCACACAAGTCTTCTCATTCTAATGGCAAGTATTAGTGACAGTCACACATATATTCTTTCAACTATGCTCCACACATGGAGAAGTAGACATAGACATATGTATAGAGAAACAGAGACATATATCGTATATATATCCTAAGGCTGTTTTATAGATAAAAGTTCATACTAACCTACTATTCCATTATTTGCTTTCTTGAAAATATTTTGATTGAGATATCCTTGACATTTAAACTTGTATTAGTTTTAGGAATGCAACATGATAGTTTGATATGTACAGATATGGTGGCATGATTGCCACATAAACTTAGCTAACATTAATTGCCACACAATGGCAATTTTTTTTTTTTTTTTTTTTGTCATGAGAGCTTTTAAGTCTTACTCTCTTGGCAGCTTTCAAACACAGGTAGACCCCGATTGTCAAAGTTGGCAGCAAGCCACTTCACTTTTATGAAAGACCTAGTTTAGTACCTGTTTTCAGTAACTGAAAGAGGTCCAAAGAGAATTTTCACTTTTACAACAAAAGCTAAAAAATTCCAATGTCATTGAGCCTTTTTTGCAGCAGCAGCTGGTCTAAAGGCAGTGAGTGCGGCCTCACTCTGCTCCTCCTCTGCTTTCTGCAGGCTGTGTATGTATCATTTCATTCCCACTTTTACTCTATTGTTGTTACTGAAGGTTACATGTGTTAATAAGCATAATTTGGTGGGTTATTTTGGGGTTCTGGGAACAGTAACAAAATTTATTGTATAAATTAATGACAATTGCTTCTTTGTTTTATCCCATTTCAGCTTATGAAAGGTTTCAGAGGAATGTTCTACTTCCAGATATCAGGGAAAACTGTATATGGTACTATATTGTTCATTGTAGTCACAATATTGCATTACAATCTCAGAACTTATTTATCTTAAGGCTGGAAGTTTGTACCTTTGATCTAATATTGTTTTGACGTCTTTAAAAATGCATGCATGGTATTCCATGTTCATGGACATCTGAATTGTTTCCGGCTCTTTTTTTTTCACTATTATAAAAAAAATCACAGTGAACTTTCTTGCACAATACTTTTTGTGCATCATGTGAGTATATTTGTCAGAAAAATTCATGAAAACAGAATAGCTGGGTCAAAACGTATGTGCATCTTCGTGCTGAAAAGCTCTCCAAGGAGTATACTTTAATGTATAGTCCACTGATAGGGAAGGTTAGTTTATCTCCCTTTAGATTAGGTATTATCAAACTTCTTAAATAGTTGCCAACAAGAAAGATTTTAAAAAATGCTTCTTTTATTGTGAGTAAGGCTGAGAAGTTCTTTTTTTTTTTTTTTTTTTTTCCCGTAAATGTGCATCTATTTTATTTGCTTGTTTTCATGGGATGTCTTTTATATATGACCTTCTAGTATTTGTATCTTGCAGTAGTTTCCTCAAGGACAATACTTTCTGTGCCCTGGGCCATCTCACATAGAGACCTTCTCCTGAACTTCATTCCCATTTTGATTTCTTATATATCAGTCATTCATCTTGCCGTGAGTGTCCTGCTTCCAAATGCCTTGTTCTAAGTCAATGGGAGAGGGAGTTCAGATGGGCAGATTTGGAAATATCCATTGAGGAGAGTTAGGTGACAGAGTGGAAAAGGTAGCCCTTCTTTTTCTAAGTTGTGTCTCCTTTGTGAGTCACATAATTTATATAACTCCAGGCCTTTATAAGCTGATATGAGTGTGCACTCAGAGTTCTAAGTTCTCCAGCAGTACCATTACTCTTTAGTGAGGACCATGCAGAAGATCCAGCAAGGTCTACCAACCTGCTGTCATCCTGTATTACTCCCTATTTGGGAATGTTGAGGGGACAAGGTCTTCTGGGAAATAAGGTTTCTCCAGCTTGGGCCACCCATAGCTCACAAGGTTGGCTCTGGCTAGTACAGTTCCTAGAACCCCTGGTGTTTCCTTCCAGCACCAAGGGCAGCTCAGCAATATGAAGGAAATAAAAAAGAAAGCAGACTCTGGAAAAATATGATCTAATTTTTCAAAATATGCAGACAAAGTAAAATACATTTGTGTGCCATGATTGGTAGGTTCAAAATTTAAATCACTTTTTAAAGAATATGTGCAAATCTCTGTGTTGTGAAACAAGTGTGTATGGTGCACTCCTAAGGCCTCTTAATCTCTCCTTTACCACTCCCTAAGTAAAGGGGTGATACAACCCACTCTTCTTTACTCAGGAAAAACCCTTTCTTCTTCTCCCTCAGATGTTGCAAAATCCTACTTTTCACCCACTCCAGAGAGTACCTGAATTCAGGAGGTAGGTCACTTGGCAAAAGCAACAAATTCTTCTTCAGAACAAAGAGGCACAGTTATAAATCCAGCTCTAAGCAAATACTGTGCTACATGACAGCTCTCAAGACATCTGACCCCTGGGAGTGACTTTGCACCACAGACCTCTTACCAGGCAGCCATTACTCATGCTTTTCCAAACCACGTGCGCCCTCCTCACCACCCCGCAGGTCTTCAAGAATCCATGTCGCCATTTCTTTCAGGTTCTAACTCAAATCTCACTTCTCTGGCACTGCCTCTCTCCAAGAATGCCCAACTTCATATTCTCTTGGTCAGTGAAGTGTTGGATCCAGTGCAATGATCTCATGTCTGTGTGAGGACTCAGAATGCCATGGTGAAACCCACCAAGCCTTTAACATCTGGCAAAGTGTAGTCGAATCCTAGCTCTGGCGTTAGCCCAGCTGTGTCCTTGGGCAAGTTACCTAATAGTGTCCTCCACTGTCAAATGAATAATCACAGTTGCCTTGGAGAGTTGTTCCAAGGATTTTTATCAGATAATCTATGTAAGTTACTCAACTCTGTGCTTGACTTACTCTATGAGACTCCTTATGGTTAGTTTTACCTCTATTTTCTTGTACTTCTTTCAAATTCAAATTGTCCATTTATTGGGAATAGAAATTAAATCCTGTGGCTTTTAATGCCATAAGGGTGTCTAACACAGACTTTTTACAGACTAGGAAGAAGTTAATATGAAGTGATTGGAAAATGTACTTAATATTGAGGACAAAGGTGAAAGGGACCTGTAAATGGGGTTTAAGAGTGATCATCTCAACAGAATCGGCACGACATTGTGTATCATCATAGCATGATAATTCTCTAAATATTGAAGAAAAAATGCTCCATTTTGACTTGAAAATCTGTTATAGTAACCTTGGTAAAGCCACACGATCTTGCTAAGTTTTTGTTCCCTCATCAGTAAAAACCACCTAACCTGAAATTTTCAGGATCGATTGTCATCATGTATAAGAAAACATTTTTCAATAGTAATATAATACAAAAATGAAAGAACTAGGAACGGTTGGGAAAATTAAACTCATGATTAACTATGAAAGGAAGAGTCAGGCTGTTTCTCTTGGAAACTGTCCAATCTCCAGGAGTGGTTAGAATTGGAAGCCTTGAAATGTGTACATAATCTGATCCTCTCCATCAGAGGGTCAGACTGTACTTCCCAAGGCTGCTCAGAACCAGATGGGCTTGTAACTTAAACTCTACCCCTGCCCCTGGGTTAAGCTGCTGTGACTGAAGCTAATTTTGAAAATAGTAAGGAGCCCTTTCAGAAGCAAAGTCTAGGTCTCTACTCAGAAGTGTCTTCTGGGCTTATAGAAAATACAAAGTGAAGAGATGTCTGGAGCTTCTAGAGATTCAATTGAAACCAAACTTCATCAAGTCCCATTTTCAGGGTTTTTTGGACAATGTTTTGATTTCATTTGCTTTTGCTGCAAGTCTATAAATGTATTTACCTCTTGACAACTGAAAGTTTGGGAAGAGGTAGAAAATTATGGTTTGCTTGCCATTCCATGTCCTTTTTTTTTTTTTTTTTTTTTCAGGAACCTAATATAAAAGCATCTAGTCTGGTATTGTCTGTATAGAGGAGAACAAAATGTCTACCATCTTATTTCTGTCAAGTGGTGCAGGATGAAGGAGCATAACATGAAGCAGAAGGGAAAACATCTAACAAGTTGAAAAAAAACATACCTGGTAGCTTAGCACTTAATATCTGGGTAGGGACCTGTAATCTTTGGAGCTCAGAGATTTGGTTCTATAAGGATAGAGTGCTAAGGACAGACTTCCACATAATATGTAAACTTACCAGAAAATCTAAGAAGATGAAGAAATTCAGATCTTCCAATTCAGTTCCTTTCACTGAGAAGTATGAAGTCATGTTCTAAAGGCCAAATCCAGCCTATCTGAGTCTTTGGTTTGTTCATTTTTTATTTTATGTATGGGGTCAAGTGATCATTTATAAATATTTGAGCCATTTTTTGTAGCTTTATTGATATAATTGACATCTAACATTGTGTCATGTCATAATAATTTGATATATGTATATATTGTGATTATCATGATAAACTTAGTTAGCACATCTCTTACCTCACATAGTTACCTTTCTTTTTATGGTAAGAACTTTTAAGTCTTACTTTCAAGTATGCAATACAGGATTGTTAACTACAGTCACTGTACTATACGTTAGATCTGCAGAAATTATCCCTCTTTTTTCTAAAAATTTGTATGCTTTGCCCACCTTCACCCACTCCAAGCACCAGCCCACTGCTCCGGGCAACTACCAATCTACTCTCTATTTGTGTAAGTTGCACTTTTTTTGTTTTTAGGATTCCATGTGTAAGAGAGATAATACAGTATCTGTCTTTCTCTGATGATTTACTTCACTTAGAAAATGCCTTCTAGTTTCAAGTGGCAGGGTTTCCTTTTCTTGGTTGAATAATACTCCATTGCATTTATGTATACCAGACTTTATTTCTCTTTCCATTCATCAACACTTAGTTGGTTTCCATATCTTGGTGATTGTAAATAATGCTGTAACTAATACGGGAATACAAATATCTCTTCAAAATAGTGACTTGATTTCCTTTGGATATATATCCAGAAGGGGGATTGTTGGGCCATATGACATTTCTATTCTTAACTTTTTTGAGGAACCTTCTACATTGTATTCCAGAGTGAGTGTACAAATTTATGTTCCTACCAACAGTGAGCAAAGGCTCTCCTTTTTCCACAGCCTGAGCAGCACTTGTTGGCACTTGTCTTTTTGATCATAGCAAATCCAGCCAAGTAGCCAAATTTTAAAAAATTATTTAGAAACATATCCTCTGACTATCTTGGAAAATCAGTCGATCTGGCCCCTTGTTTTCCCCAATGGAGAGACTCACTATGTGCTGAACAGGGCTTGCCCTTTATAGGAACCCTGTGCACTCCATGTCTTCATCCAGTCACGTTCTCATCACTGATTATTACCCAAGACTAGAACTATTCGCCATGGTACTTGTTTTCTCCTGTAATAGAGAAATATTTCTTTATACTTCCATCTCTGTCAAAATCTGGAAAACAAGAGTCGAAAACTGGAGGGCAGAGCATTTCAAGCAATTTGATGTATCATTGCTACCATCACCATCATCATCATTATTCTCCTACATCACAAGCTTCCCCCTTTCTCAAAGTGGAATCCCAATTAACTTTAGCCTTAAAAGAATTTCAGAACTTACTGATGATAATGGAATTATTGTGATAGAATCCAAGTTCATTCTAAGTCAGCCTTATTGGGCAAAATAAAATTCTTTCTTTAAAAAAAAGAAACAAAGAAAGCAGAAAATGAGGAAAAAAAAGAAAAGAAAAAGAAAGAAATCTTCAATAATCCCAAAACAAATTTTTCGGTTGCTTGACTTCCTGGAAGGAAAACACATGGAAATAAAGTGTTTTAGCACTGGTGCAAAAATAGGACCCCTTTGCTCTGGATGTAACCTAAGGCTGCTTTTTATTTGAGGGCACTGGCCTTGGTGAGATGAGAGGAGCAGCCACAGATTTTAACCTTTCAAAGCTTGTGGGACAACATTGAAAGCAAAGCAATGCTAAGACTGCCAGAAACTCACTCTCTGGAAGAGAGTCTGGTCCTCTTGGGAGCTTCCCTTTAGAAATGATTTCTAAAGGTCCTCACTCAGAGGACCATAGATGGAGACTGAGTTTCAATCCACTGAAGCCTAAAATGTGACAAAGACGAAAGGGTGACCCAGTGGACATGATGTGAAGTTTGTCCAACTGAAGTCTGAATTCTAACCCTGCCACCCGAAATTGATGTCACCTCCAGTAGGCTTCTTTCTCTGTGTTCCAATTCGCCACTTAGGAAAATTGAATGACTTCTGCTTCACAGGGTTGATGTGAATATAACATGAGGAAATATCACAAACTGACCCATGTTTGCTCTCTCAAATGCTGCTACTGTTTTCTTGTTTCCTTTGTATGGAATCATGGTAGCTACATGAACCGGAATGCTTGCTATTTTCCAGATCAGTGTTAGTCTGATTTATAAAGTAGTTTCAGTCTTTTCCCCAGCGTGTTAATACACTGGCCCAAGGGTCATTCTTTTTCTGTAAAAGGCCAGTTTAGAAATATTTATATATTTTTCACCATCTCTTTGGTCAAAGGGCTCAACAGTCAGAGGTTTAGGTGTGCCTTGGTGGAGCCACGGTTAGGTCAATCACCTCTGAAAGTGCAAGCCACGTATTCCTGGGTTCTCGAGTCCCATGCCTGGGGGGAAGCAACCAGTGTAAACAACTAAATAAAATAAAATAAATTAAAGATGCTTCTTTCTCTTCTCCCTGCTTAGCTGCCTACTCACCTTCATTCCTGCCTGCACCTTTCCTTTAAAAACATATTTTCTAAAAGGTCAGAGGTTTCTACAGACCCTGCCACGATTTCTCAACCTGTCTGCCCCTACAGTTTGGACAATAGGTGGACAAATGTGTGTGACTGCATCCAAGACAACTTCATTTACAAGCACAAGCAGCTGAGTCTGAGCAGAGTTTGCCAAACGTTGCACTTGACTATGAATCTTGAGTCTTCCGTATAGTGTTTGCTATCCTAAAGCATAGTTGAAAAACTTTCAATTTGTTTTAGAAATGAAGGAAAGAGACTGAGCAGGAAGAAGGAAAGGTCTAGCAAGAAAACTTGAACTGAGTTTAAATACTGTACACTATCATATTGAGCTAAATATAGAGAAGATTCTTTTTCCTCTTGTTTTAAGTTGTACACTTTAGAATGCTTACCACTTGCTAGCTCTGTCACGTTGAACCTAGTAAGACTAGTCAGTGTTTACTGGTTACTTATTTTTTCACTCAGAGGGGGCCCTGTATTAAGTGCATTAAAAGCACTATTATACCTAATTCTCCCATAATCTTACGGGAAAAGAAGAATTTATAAATACATATTTTGCTGGGCTGTTAGTGAACAGGGTGTAGAAGAGTTAAATGCTCCTCAGGTGTCACAGAACCAGTATACTGGGAGGAGACGGATTAAAATCGAGGTGGTAAGATTTCACTATTGCTTGTCATCCTAGCTTCTGTTTCTTTATACAGGCACAAAAAAGGAATTATCTCCCTATACTTTGCTGGTTTCTTGAAAAGATTATGACAGTGAAAGTATCTGAAAGCACCTGAGTCAAAATCAGGGAGCATGAAATCAGTTCCTTTTGCTTTCTCTACCCTACCATTCTCGACTCTCCAGCAATTATTAAATACGATTGAGTACCCATTATTTTCTCCGATTTGACTAATTTCAAACCACTGATTGATTCCTAGGAGAAAAAATATTTTAGTTCTGGCTTGACCGTCACAATGATGTGGCTTTAGGAATTCTTTGGCCATGAGTGTCCACCTATATAATATGACCTACCTTCCTTCCTTCCTCCCTCCCTCCCTCCCTTCCTTCCTTCCTTCCTCCTTCCCTTCCTTCTTTCCTTCCTTCCTTCCTTCCTCCCTCCCTCACTCCCTCCCTCCCTCCCTCCCCATCTACCTTCCATCCTCCCTCCTTTTCTCCCTCCTTCCTTCTGTCTTCCAGTTCCTTGAACCAGGAACTCTGGGTTTTGCATGGTCTGCATCTTAGCTGTCTCAGTTGTCTGAGCTTCACAGATGTACCTGCTCAGTCTTCCCTAAAGTGCTGTATTATCTACATCAGAAGCCCCTTGAAAAGATGCACCTTACCACAGCCTACTCAAGACCACTATCACCGAAACCATTCAGGGTAGGGGTTAGATTTCTGCATTGTTATCCCCAACTCTGCTCTGAAAAAAATATTATCAAAAATATTGCAAGAATTCTACATTGAACCCCTGTTTGCCTGTCACCTGATGCACTTATTGTGAATTTCACCCCATTTGTTTCACAGATGTTTCACTTTCTCTCTTGTTCTTTCTTTTTCTGTCCTATATTTGAAACTCAGTTCCAATAGCGTGTTACATTTTATTGATAATTCCTCTCTTTCTCCATCTGAAGGTCAGGTCAAATCTGACTTTCCTCTGACAGACATCATTTCACCCCTAAATACATCACATTTTCTAAGAACAAAGACATTCTACAACCACAATGCCATTATCACACCCAAGGAATTTAATTAACATTGATGTCATTATATTATCAAAAAATCAGTTTGTATTAAAAATGCTGCCACAAAGATTGTCCTTGGAGTTTTTCTTTGATGATCCCATTCAAGATCTTGCATTTTATTTTGCTTTCATGTCTCCTTAGCTTCCTTTTGTTTAGAAAACTCCACCAACTTTTTTGTTTCCCTTGACTTGACATTTTGAGCAGCCCAAGTTACCTTGATTTGTAGGACGTCCCACCATCTGAATTTGCCTGCTTCCCCTTATCTAGTTAATGAGATGGTGGATTCCATCAAGCCTTTTCATGTATTCTGTGCACCTTTACTGCAATAAATTCTAAGGACAAAGCAATCTGCAAAGGAATTTTGAACTTCCCCAGTAGGTTTGGGTTGGTATTGCTACAGGAGTTGGAATAGCCACTTTGAAAGAATTCCTTTCTATTTTGTAGGACACAGCAAAATGGACAAATATGTTGACATTTTTTAGAAGACAGATTTCTCATACATTGTGAAATACGAATATGGTCAAAAGAAAGGTAAGGAAGTATTTGATGGTGTTAGAACTGATTGGAGGGATATGCAGAGAACTCTGTCACCGTAGCAGAATAAGTACAGCTTGTCTCCAAGTCTTTTTTAATAACATTTCACACTCAAGGAAACCAGGGCTACTTAAGGAATGGTTGATCTCAGGACTACGCAGATAAAATGCAACTGATCCTGGAATATGCCAGAAGACAAAAAGGGAAAAGAAAAAAAGCAGTGAAAAACAATGGAAACTTTTCAAAAGAATATCAGAGCCAACTTAACAGGTTTATTGTAGCCAAATTTGGGATAGCTTAGTAGAAAACAAAATAATGATAGTAATGGATAATAGTACATTAAATAAGAATACATTTCAAAGAGAAATTAAAACTTAACACCCTGGTGACCTAGTGGTCTCTTACCCCCAGGAGCAGTCCCACATACATCCCAGGGTCCCAGGTTCGGGACCAGAACTGAGGGAACAACCAGTGTGAACAACTAAATACAAATTAATGAAGTGCTTCTTCCTCCTCTCTCTTCCTACCTGCCTACTTGCCTTCATTCCTGGCTAAACCTTTCCTTTCAAAAATTATTTTTTAAATAACAACCACATGGCACACCTTGGTGACTTAGTGGTTAAATCTGTTGCCTTCGGCTGGCATAGTCCACATACATCCCAAGGTCCTAATCATGGGCAAGGGACTTAATCAAGATGACCAACTAAATAAAACAAGTAAAAATGTTTCTTCCCCTTCTTTCATCCTGCCTGCCAGCCTACTCACCTTCATTCTTGCCTGTATCTTTCCTTAAAAAAAAAAAAAATTATAGCATCAGCAACAAAAAAACTCTATAGAAGGAAGCCTCTCATATTCAGAAGTCCATTAATAAAGGTAGAAGGAATTATTGAATTTGACACCTACTTTTTTTTTTTAAGAGGAAAACAGTCAGGCAGGGGAGGAAGAAACGTTTTATTTATTTATTTTTCATTTTCAGTTGTTCCCTCCCTGGCCTGGGTCACAAATCCAGGTCCTTGGGCTTTTTACATGATCTGTACCCCAGCCACTAGCTGAGCACCTGAGTCACCAGGATGCACTGAAATGCTCCACCGGTGATTCTCATTCCCTCCAAAGTTTGGGAACATCTCTGGATATTATTGAGAAGTTTCCTGAGTTTTATAACAGTTAGAAAATCTTAAACATAGTACCTGCCTTGGGTAAAATAATGTTTAATAGATACACACAAAATATAGAAGTTCTAATCACCTATGACAATTTATTTTCTCCTTTAAAATACTTCTGAAATTATTTCTCCCCTCTGTTTTCATTCTGATCATCGTAGCTACTCTTAACCTTTGCCATTCTCTCTCTTCTGGAGTTGTTCTGGGAAAACTCCTTCCCACTTAATCCACTCCAACTCCCGGTCCCCATAGTGCAAAATATTTGCAGCCACAGACATGGGGTAAAAAGATAGAGGCCTGGGATTGTCTCCAGGCTGAGCCATTTGCGTATTCTAGTTTTCTTTCCCGGGCAGACTAGCACTTTCAGGCGTCAGCTTCCTCCTTGGATTTCAGTCTAGTGGGCACTCTGAAAACGCAGTGTCTTGTGAGGCTGCCGAAGACTTGAATTTTCATTTCAGAAGTAGGGCAGTAGCCCTTCGTCTTTCAATATGTCTTCTGCCTCTGGGCTTCCAAAGTTTGCATTCACTGGGGCTATTGCAGTTGAATTCTAGTTCAGTAATGCACAGCAGCAATTCAAAAGTTAGTATATAGTTATGAATTTCTCTCCCTACCATCAGTTGTTTCCATTCTTCCCCATATTCATGGTGATGTCAGACCTTGGGTATTTTGCTTTCAGCATTTTTCCAAGCATCATCCTTTGACTTTTCACGTTTTGCTAACATTTCTGTAAAGTCATCATACTCTTTTCTCCTTAAAGTTTCTCTGCTAATTAGATTTGTTTAAACAAATGATATAAAGCAAAATGCCTTTTACTCCAGTCCTTGGACTTCAAAGCCTTTAAGACACTACTTATTACCTGTTCTATTATTACACCCTCAAAGTCAGCATATCTAGAGAAATCCATGCAATTGTTGATGAGTTCTGCCACCTTCTTCCTGGCCACCAAAACTCAGACCTAGTATATTGCAACAGCTAAAAAAGAAACAAAAAAACAGAGGCTTTGGAGTCACAGAACTAAGTTAGACCTCAGTTTCAATCCCAACTCGTTTGTAAGCAGTGTGACTTTGCTGAGTTCAACTCTCATTTGTAATAACATGGGGATAATATTACCTATGTCAGATAGCTGCAGTCTGAAATCAATGACATATTTTATGGACATAGAAGGCCTAGCCTCATATAAGGACTTAACAAAAGACAATTGTTATTTTGTTGGTTACTCTTCCTCTTCCTAGTTCTCTGTTCAGTAAATTATCACAATGTGCTCTATCTTTCTTAAGCCATCGTTTTAATTTCCACACACATTCACATTCTTCGTTATCTTTGTCTAAGCTATTGAACAATCTTTCCTGTTTTCAATATCCCTAAAGACTTGTCTTTCCATTTTGTTTAAGAAATCACACAAAAGCACTTCAGGCTTTCCCAATTAACCCACTCCCCATTCTTTCAGCAGATTATTTTCCCCCAGTATCTGCTTCCATTATATCTCTCTCTCGATGAGGAAGAATCAGTGATTACCCAGTACTTTTAGGATAAACTCCACAGATATGTTAGACAGCTTCCAACCTCTCTGTAATAATAACATTTGCTCTAGCCCAACCCTTTATTCTGCCTTGTTCAGGTAAATGCATTTCTTTCTTTTGGAGAGCAGCTTTGCAATCCCATTCCTGTCATAAGCTACAGCGCAGACTGAAAATCATGGTGACTAACTATTGTCAAAGGGTGGACATCTGACCCTTGTTGAGCTGTGATCTTTCTTCCTTTTTATATTTTTCTAACTGAGATGAGAGGAAGGGAGTCATTTCCTTCCTGAAAGCCAATCTGGGGACTGTGAACCTTAGAGCTACTCGTGTTCATGGTGTGGATTTGTATCGTCTTAAGGACTCATGTGTCCTAATGTGTATTTCAGGTTCTCCTTTCCCCACTCCAGCCTTTCTCTCGTCCACAGTGGATCAATGATGTCAACACATGCATTTTCCATTTGGCTTTTTGTGTCAGTTGGAATTCTATCATTTTGATGAACCAAGTGTTCTGCCTAATAATACTATCTTTTCACCAAATGTCTCTCGCTTCTTTCCCAAACTCATTTAAACAGATCAACCCATTCCACAATGAAAAGAATCTGCAAGTACTTTTCTTCTTGCTTTTGATCAAGTTGTTCCCCCTGCAAGTTGTTCTTTCTCACTTATCTCATTCTCCAAAGGCCACACTGCCTTAAGACTCAGCACAAAGCCTTCCTCTTTTATGAAGATTAGTTCATCTAGCCCAAGCACAAAGGATTGCTTCCTTGGCTTAACAGATAAAAGTTTGACATTAATAATTGTTTACTAATTGGGCATGAATCCTTGCTATTTCCTATCCATTTACCAAATTCAGATAAAACTCTGGACTCCACTAAAGTCTATGAGTAGAGGGATTGGTTCCAAATTGTAAACCCGATTTGGGAAGAATATTGAAGTTTCCTTCAAGATACTCATGTCGGATGGATGATAGTAAAGGAATGGATTTAAAAAGCTCAGGAAGTATGTCCTAGTGGAGTAGTGGTTTGGTCAGCTGCCTCTGACCGTATACATCCCAAGGACCGGGGTTCACATCCCAGTATTAGGATGAACAGCTAAATAAAATAAATAAAATGCTGCTTCTTCCTCTCTTTCTCTCTTCCTGCCTGTGTGTTCACCTTCATGCCTACCTGCACCTTTTCTTTAAAGAAGAAAAAAGAAAAGAGCCAGGATTTGAAGTCATCAAAAAATGTGTAGATTGTTAGGATTTGGGAAGTGTGGGAGGAGAGACAGAACATAATCTGGAGAAAGTACTGAAGTCTGCACTTACGCTGATGAAAGACTGCAAACATTCCATGTTTTGGAAGAACTACCAGGAGCCTAGAATGTTGGTGTAATCTCAGAGAGACTTCTATAGTCATGGAAGTAGGGAGGTCTCTTGCCAGACATTGCGAGAAGTGCTTTCAGGAAACTAATCCAAGTTTCAGTTAGAGAATAAAGAAGAGACGACAATCGACCTAGGATGTAAGGACCCATGGACCCATACCTACCTGTCCCGGCCTATACTGGGGGATTAAATATTCAGGATCAAGAGTTAACGGGAGATTGTCTGGGGTCTGTACCAGTGGGAGGGGTTAAAGTGGATCATGAACTGAAATGAACTATCAGGCAGAGTATGGGAGGACATAGTTCACGGATCAGGAACAGCATGCACACAGGAAGTAGAATGTGGAAATAGAGTTACATGGTTTCCCTCACATTTAGACCTCTGATTACAAGTTCTGAAAGCAATTTAGCAACCAATCTCTTTTGGGCCTCGAGAGTAGCTAAGAAAGATGCTAAAATATTTGTTCTCAATGTCATATCTGTTTCAGCTCCTATGATCTTGAAGATGTGTGTGGAAGAAACCTTGATATCTTACTCCCCTTCACCCTAGTACCAAGACATCGAGTATGCCTACATGGCAAATTTGCTCGTTTCTAGAATGGGGAGGGGATATCTTGCCTACTAGAATTTCAAAGAGCCATTCTGCGCAATGTAGCTTTAATGTGAGCTATAACATATAGTTCTACAGTTTCAGGGGAAAAAGAGGATCACATGTATAATTCCCGAGGAAAAGTGACTTAAATTTATATCCTAGGCAGTGAAAGGCTGCTATAAGACTTGTTTCAACTGCAGCAATTATGGAAAGAAAGTTAAGGGAGTGGAACTCAATAAAAGAAGGTAGAGGATAAACATCTGAGTAATTTAAATTCTACCTTGGGCTAGCCCTGCTTCTGAGAAAAGTCCCCACCTCTGCAGCCTTCTGAACGCAGTAAGCAATCAGGTAACTCCCACTTAACTGGCTGGCTGCAGGTTTGGGTGGTGTTGTATCTAGATTTCCAGGGGCCCGCCTGCGTAAAGGCCAGATACTTGCAGTGGAGGGTGTCTGCCAACCCACTTAAAAGGGATGATACACCTATTTGCCAACTGGGGCACGGGGGAGGGAAAATAAGCCTGCTCAGTCTCCTCTGTTCATGTGCCTGCCCAAGTCTCACTGCTTCATCTTTAAAATAAGAATCTCTAAGCCCAATTATGATGTGGGCTATGGAGGTGGGCTTCTGCCTTTCACTTAACATGGAGGAGCGGCTGCCTCATTCTCTCACGTGCTCTCTGTGCACAGGTCTGTCTTTCTGTCTTACTCACCTTTCTGTTTTTCTTTCTAAAGAAGGAAGGGAAAGGATGAAGAGGAACTAGGAAGAGAGGGAGGGAAAGAAGGAGGAGGAAGAGAGGGAGGGAGGGAAGGAAGAAGGGAGAGAGGAAGGAAGGAAGGAAGGGGAGAGGAAGAAGCAAGGAAGTAAAGAAGGAAGGAAGGAAGAAGGGAGAGAGGAAGGAGGAAGGAAGGGAGGAAGGAGGAAGGAAGGAAGGAAGGAAGGAAGGAAGGAAGGAAGGAGGAAGAAAGGAAGAAAGGAGGGAGGGAAGGAAGGAAGGAGGAAGAAAGGAAGAAGGAAGGGAAGGAAGGAAGGAGAGAGGAAGGATGGAAGGAGAGAGGAAGGTGGAAGAAAGGAAGGAAGGAAGGAAATAAAGAAAGAAAGAAGGGAGAGAAGAAAGAATCAAGGAAGGAAAGAAGGGAAGGAAGGAGGTAGGGAAGGGAGGGTTAGAAGTTGCATCTTTATTTAGTTGTTTGTTTTGGTTCTTCACCCCACCCCTGGATCTTGGGTCTGGAACTCAGTCCTTGGGGCTTTCCATAGCCCACTAGTATCTCAGACTCCTAACCTATAAGAGCATGGCCAGTCTTTGTTTTCTCTGCATCTGTGGGTGGGCCTGCCTTCAGGCACTCTGTTCTTCACGCCCTCTGCTCTTCACAAGAGTGGGCCCTCATCCATGTTTAGTCCATTCTCATTCAGCTAGGCCAGCCTTTCCTTTAGAGTCCTGAGTTTCAACACCCTCTCTCATTCTGTCCTCTCACTCCCCCAGATATGAGGGTCCTCTCCATGTCTTCACTGCTGGCCTTGCATCTTTTCTCCAGACTGTGTAGTGGCTCATCCCCCTGAAGATGCTCTATCGACTCTTTAGGAAACACTGACTCAAGTACAACACAATCCTATTTTCCAAACCTAGAGATTGAAGCCCATGTTTGACCCAACAGAAGATTACTCTGTAGGTATTAAGAGGTGATACTGCAAATCAAGAATGCCCCTGACAACCCCACATGTTGGAGGCTCAAAGAGAACTGGGGAGCAGTCTGTGTCACCATCCTCCAGGGCCCTGCCTTGTCCTCTGCTCCAGCTTCTCTCGGATCCCCTATTGACTCTCTTCCTCCCACATCTGCCTCAGCCACTGACCTCCTTTTGGTCCCTTGAACCAGACAATCGTGGTCTTGTCTTGGGTGCTTTGCACTGACCCATCCTCCTCCCTGGGACCTTCTTCCCTACATCTGTGCAAGATTCCTGCTTCTCGTCTCAGTCTAGAGTCACCTTCTCACAAAAGCTTTCCTTAATAGCCACCCCCCAGGCATGCACTGTCCTCCATCATTCTCAACATTATTACTGTTTTATTTTCTCTCTAGCATTTACTCTCTCCAAAGTGTCTTATGTGTTTGCAGTCTTATCCACCACCATGCTACCTAACCTGGTACAATGCACGCTTGTACCTACAACAGTGCCTGGGTCCTGGCAGGTGTGCAGCACACATGGGATGAATGGATGAGCACGGCTCTTTCCGCCTCTGCTGCTCCACATCCTGAACTCTGTGTAGCTGAGGGTTAGCTGGCTACACGGGCAAGTCCAAGTTCATCCGAACATGTGCAGGGAGAGGTGCCTCGTCCCCCCGAGAGGGCACAACCAGAGGGTTCCAGCTTGGCCTGGGTGGCAAAGAGAAGGCACCTCTTTGGGACAGAAGGAGGAAATGGAACAGAAGGTGGAGCTGAGCAAAAGGAACGCTGGTTTTTGAAAAGGCGTGATTTTAGCTGTGATTTCTGCTCAAGGGACACTGGTAGTCACCGTGGCTAATCCGGTGGTGTTTCTGCCACATACTCTGGAGTCTGGGGCATCATTTCGCTCCTCTGAGCTTCAGATGGCACAGGGAGGAAATGAGGAAGTTAGACACCTTTTCTGTGACCTTTGAGAAAGAGGAGACATAGGAGAACAGACTCTGTCTTATTTGTAGGCACTCTGGGGCTACAGTCTCACCAATGCAGAAATGAAGATTTACCTTTGAGAGTGGACACTACCTGTCAGAGAGATGCAGGCCTGTCTGAGGGGCAAGCCAGGGCTTCTCGGCCAGCGAGACTGGAGCAGTCACCCATTGGAACATATTAATAGGTGTAAAGAAATAAATGTGCCAGTTAGGGAAGGCAGGATGTTCTCTAGCCTTAGAAAGAAGAGGCCAGAGGCAAGGGCTGCTCCTAACCTCTGCTTTCAGTTTGGGGGTCTTCACCCTTTGTCTGTGCGCGCGCGCGCACACACACACACACACACACACACACACACACATTGGAAATGCAGGCCCAGAGCAAGCTGAACACAGAACTGTGGCTGATGGGCTCTGAGTATTTTCACTGTGTGTAGGACAATGCTTAAGAGTCTAGACTCATCATAGCTGGCTGCAAATTCTGACTCTGTTATCTAGTAGTTCCATGACTGGGGACCATTTTTAATCATTTTTAAATCTCTGCCTTTTTCATTTGTGAAATGGGAGTGATGATGGGAAGTATGCCTAAGATTTGCTGGGAGGATTGAATTAATATATAGAAAGCACTTAGGATAGAGGCTTCTGTTACACAGGCTTTCCTCGCGATCTAAAAGTAGAGCATTCTTATGAAACTTCATAAGCTAAAGAGGTGCAAAACCCCCCCCCCCACAAACCAATTGCCATAACTGTATATAGAAACATACTGACTGTTTCTAAACCCAACAAATAACCTACAAAATGTACATACATACAGATGTGTATTACGCATATGGACAGAGAGAGAAAGAGCAAAAGAGAGAGAACAAATGAAGTGATAAGTACACAGCCTGTAGAAAGTAGTTTCCAGGGCAGGAACTAGTGGGGTGAGTCTCACCGCTGAGGTGCCCACTGCATCCAGAATGGCTGCTGCAAAGCCAGTCTGAACACTTTTTCCATTTTGTGTCCTTTGTCATCAAGCGAAAATCCTCCTCTGATTTCTTTGAATTAACGAAAGTAGGTACTAATAGGGCTTTTGTAAAGCAAAGTGGCTGATGACTATTGAAAAGCAGAGGATGCCTATATTTTCATTGGCAAAGCCACCTTGGGTTAACATGCCTCAGGTCTAATGATATCAAATATTAGTCTCCTGTCTTGATGCCACTTTCGACAAGCAAACTACTCCTTCTCATGTAAGATTGTTCATACAGAAAAAACAAAACAAAACAAAACTGTGCTTAAATCATTGAAATTCAGAGATATTCTCATCCAGCAATTTCTTATGATGAATCAAGAAATTCCTTGTAGTTTATATCCGGTCCTCCCACATTGCTTGATCACTGAGGCAAGACAGAGGCAAGATGTGAATGGAGGGTTTTGGTCCAGGGACAGATCTGTTTAGATTTCTAGATCATCACACTGATGTTCCAGTGCCTGTCTCCACCTTAGTGTGTTGGAATTAGAATGCACACTCTGACTTCCCCCCAAAGTGATGTGTGTGAGTTTCCACCTCTAAAGCACCAGGTACCACCAGGTACCACCAGAATCAGCTCTGGGTCTACTCTACCTTTACATGAAAGAATAAAAAAACTTTGGAGAAAATGATGGGGTTAAAAATATAGGGTAAAAGGCAGCTAAAGGCAGAAGCATTGATCCAAGGGTTCTTTCTGACCTTCTAGTGGTTAAAAAAAAAAAAAAAAAAAAAAAAAAAAAAAAAAAAAAAAAA